>OY757938.1:48075959-48255959 GCA_963585895.1 Sepioteuthis lessoniana
TCACTGATAATGGTTTGCTATCATAGATAAGAGACTTAAATAGATAGATAGATAGATAGATAGATAGATAGATAAGAACAAACTTGGATAGGTAAGAATATAGGAATATTGATAATAACTTATTGTTATTTAGAAATTCAAGTTACTGCTATGTGTATCTTTGTATTACAGAAAATGAAAAATGTCTCAAATCTTATTATAAATGCGTTTGCGTACCAAGTCGTCGTGTGAATTCCCTTTACAATAGGGACAATACATGCACATACACATCAGGAAGAAATACACTTTTTACCATTTTTATCTTTTTTTTTTTTTTTTTTCTTTCACGGTGGATCTCCGGATGGTGTTTTTTACTGACAAGTTTTATAAATACTGGACAATTCGTGAAGCCATTGTAACAGCGGTCCTTGATGATAGTGATACTTCTATTTAGAAAGAAAGGAGGGATTCTGATTTATATTTCGTATTTATCTACGTAATATCGAGAATGTAGGATTAAAATGATGTTCAGCGCGAATGCGGACCCCCTCCACCTCAAAATAAAGAAAGACAAAAATAAATTAGACAAAATAAATTGTTAAAAAAATAAATAAAATAGAATGAAAAATAAATTTCAAAAATTATTCATTTGCATATTGGGCCACAAATTACTTTTATTCTCTAAGTGAGAGCATTTTATGTGTACTGCTCTAATAAAAATCTCACTTTAGTGTGCCGTTGTTACTGAATGAGAGTTACAAATAATGAAAATATTAGTTATTATACACAGTTAATAAATGTGGATATTATTATCTCGACTAAGTCTGGAACAAGGCCATATTAATGGGGCACTTAGTGAGGATCAAACTCGTTTTGAGAACGAACTTTTCTGTGAGATGAGCTGACAATCATCATGCTATAGTAGGCACCCCAATAGCGAAGAATTGTGTGTCTACAAAAGAAGAACAAGCACTTATTTCTTCTTGGAGATTGTGTCCGTCAGCGTCTGCTAGAGAAGATAATACACGTGTGTGTTCATATTTACTTGTGATTCTGTTTTATGGTTAAACAGGATATATATATATATATATATATATATATATATATATATATATGTATATATATATATATATGGGTGGGTGTGTATGTGTGCTGTTCAAAACAGTCAAATGTGTTCTCTTTCGTAGATAGGTGACTTGGAGAAAAGAAAACGCACACATTGCTTGTTTGTTTTTCTTTCTTTCTTTTTTTCTTTTTCTGATTGTATATTAGTTTAAATTCTTTAAAGAGTCGAGGACAGAGGTGATTTAAATTTACAATCTCTCTCTTTTTTACCCAACCCCCACTCCGAAAGGAGTCGAACAGTTTCCTAAAACAATGGATTTTACAAGAGACAGCCGGGAAAAGAAAAGGAGTAGAACTACTGCATCTCACAAATAAGTAGTAGTTGTAACATTAAATCCCTGAGAGAGAGAGAGAGAGAGAGAGAGAGAGAGAGAGATTTGAATTCGTTACGTTAATTTTTTTTTAAAAGATGGTGGGGGGGGGAGAAAGGTGTATTATATAGAGGAACCACGAGACCAGCCCTGAATTTTTAACTTTTCGAATACAGATTCTTACTTGAAAATTAATCATGTAAAAAAGAAAATCAATAATCACTTCTCTCTATTTCTCTCTTTCTTTGTTTGTCTTTCTTTTTCTCCTTCTTTTCTTTCCCTTTCGTTTCTCCCCAACACGCGAAGGATTTCTCTCTCTCTCTCTTTCTCACTGCTATGGTATAGAGACTTCGCCATTCTACGTGGTAAAACAAGCAAAGAGTAAAGACAGCCAAAACCACACATAAGAATAATAATCACTCGAGCAACACAATACTCGCAGTCGTATCTATGTTAGACTGTTGCAGATATATCCTTCCTTAGCAACACAACAGCCGGATGTATTTATTTAATAAATAAATATATACAAAACAAGTGACTGTTTCTGAGTGACAATTATTACACAATGTGGGATTCATAGAAGATCGTTGACTTTAAAAAAGAAAAAAGAAAACCAAAAAAAGGTGCTAATTTTTGATGGTCCAAACTGAAACCACGAACTATTGCTGGAAACATCACAAAAATCTGCAGCCTTTATCAACTACGGCTATGTTAGATAGTTAGTTTTCACACCCACTCGCGCGTCTTGAGTTTTTTTTTTTTTTTCTTCACCTTCCTATCATTTTTTTTTTAATTATCTACCTACCTACCTACCTTCTTTATCTTTCAAGTGAGCAACTGTCTCCAGTGGGCATCTTCTTCAATTCGGCACCTTTTCACGCAGTTTAAGGGTAAGTATTTTTTAAATATTTTCTTTTCATTGATTTTTTTTTCACCTTTTGATAGTTTTTGTTAACCTTTTTGTTTAATTTTTTTTATTTATTTATTAAAAAAACTGACATGTTTTAAGAACATTAAAAAAAAAAAACTTTAGACAACAACAATCTTTATTGGTCCCGGAAATATATACATAGAAATATACAAACATTGCACAGTCGAGAATTTTGATTATTAGATACGACTAGAAAATTCTTTTTAAAAAGTCGTCTATATGCCTGCTTGTCTTCAGTACAATTTGCGAGGTGGTCACCTGACGAAACACACCTCCTCCCCCATTTTTAATGTCGACTTTCTACAACTGTACTGTCATAAAATTGATTTTCCATATTTTATTAAAATTGTCAGCCTAGTATGTTTCTTTTTTCTTTCTTTTTTTACTTCTAATCCCCACCCCCTATTTTAGACGCAGGTTTATCAAAAGTTTTTGTTTTTTGAAGTTTTTTTTAAGATTAGGTATTTACTATGAATATAAGGCATCGTAAAAAAAAAGGCTTTTTTGAAAAAACAACAACTAAAAGAAACCTTTTACATTATTCCGGGATTCTTTCATCGTTTCTATTATTTTGTCATCGTCTACGGTAGCTAATGTAGAATTGCTGGATTTCGATTTGTTTAAATTTGAAATTTTTTTGTCAAGTATTTTTTTCTTCTTTTTTAAGAAAAATACTGTTAACTCTCACTAAATGTGTTCTTCACTTAAAATCGAAATAATAGATTATTTGAAAACATTCAAATTTCGTTCCTAGTTGCGAGCAGGAAAGAATGGTACGAATTATGTGGCCCGTTTCCAGAAAAAAAAGCCCTTAAAGCAGGAAAAAACTTAAAGAATGAAAAGTTAAAAGTCCAAATGTAGGATGGAGAAATAGTACGAGTTTTTTACAAAAATAAATATCTTTGTTAGATATCCTTTTTCTTATTTCTTTTTTTTTTTTTTTAACTTGAAAAAAGAAAAATTAGTTAAGTAATGAAAATTTGACATTTAAAAAAATATTAAAGTTTTTTTTTTAATTTTTAAATTTAAGAAAATTCTTTACAAAATTTGTTTGAGTATTAAATAAATACCATCTAATCAATTATTTAGTTTTCTGGGTCTAAACAATAGAAATAACAGTTATGATGCTTGCAGAGTTTAAAATGCTAAAATTATTCATTTTCATACACTTTATGTACTTGAGTTGCAACAATTAAAAGGTAATGAATAATAACGAGTGTTTTTCGTTATGAGCTATAATTCACTTTAAAAATGAATAAAAAAAAACTTTTAACACTTATCTAAAGATTTAAAACATAAAAAAATGCCAACACCAGAACAAAAAGAACCAAGCTGATTTAATTTAAAGAAGCGGAGGTCCGGTGAGGTTGAAAGAGAACTGACAATCGCAATGCAGGTAATCCCTATGCACAAATATCTTGTGTAAGGAAGTGTTGTCATAGATTATAAGAACTGCAAACGTTTCTATAGACAACAGCATGAGGAAGACGACAAAGCAAAAACAACTCTTATCTAATGCTTGCTTTTAAAATTGATTTTAATTTTTTTTTTTCTGTATATATATTTTGTTTATTCAAAATACGAAGTGTCAAGTGATAATGTCGGATACTTAATTAAAAAAAAAAGCCTCAACAGTATAAGACAAAAAGGAAGACATAAAAAAAGAATTCGCAAAGAAAAGCAAAGTTAGAGAAGGAAATAAAATTTGATTTTAATTAATCGGAATAAGCGTTATTAAAGTTTTTTTTTAAGTGGTACATATCCAATTAGCATAAGAAGACAAATTGTTAGGTTCGTTATTCATTGCTTTGTGGGGTATGAGGGTTTTTTTCAAACATTTTTTTTTCTTACCTGGGGATTATTACCTTCAGATGATGATGACCTGAGGGACTTCAGTTCAATACGAGAGTAGTTGGGAAAACTTAAAAAGTTATTGCTGAGAAATCTTTTCTTTTTTTCCGTGATATAAGATGTTTCTGGTTGTGTATGTAAATGTATAAAACGCTTGGGTGTGTATATGCAACAATATAAAATTTCTCATATTTATATGAAAAGAGAAAAACGATATGAAGCGAAATGTTACAAAATTTTATAACCATTATATTAAACAATCAAAACAATCAGTGTATGTTACACACACACATACATATATATATATATATATGTGTGTGTCAGTAAGTCTATAGCCTGACACGATGTTGCTGAATAATATTTAACCTATATGGTTAATATTCACTATTTAATTAAGAGCATGGCAATAAAAAATTATGTTGAAAAATAAATATTTGTGTAAAATGAATGCCTTTTACCCATCATTAGTCAATGGATTTCCTGATTTACTTACGTATATAGATAATTAAAGGATGATATTTAACTAGTTTTCATCCGTGAAAAAAAAAATGAATATATTTAGACTTCAGTGATTCTATTTATTTATTAAGGAAATACATTAAATCATATACATTTATTTACATCCAAGTGTCGAATTATTTCAAATATTAAAATATATATTACTGGTTCAATGCTTAAGATCAAAGTATAGTACCTGTTCTTTCCATAAAAGTGTCATGGCCAAAGAAACCGAAAAATCATACTGTTCCTTACATGCAGGATATAACAGAAGTCAGTGAAAAATCCATACGTGTCATTGTTGGTTTTATTTAATAGATGTTTACTTTTTATATTGCTGACTATAGTATTAATGTTTCCCCTCTGCCTTGTAGATAGATGCTGCAAAATTTAGATGATTGTGAAGCATGAAATTTTAAGTAGCCTTTTTTCATCTCTTGCTCTAAAGAAATCTAAGGTGGGGAAAACGTGTCCCATAATAGTTGTCAGATTTGCATAAAAATTTCATACACTGAATATAACAACTATTATGGGACAGAGGTACTAAAAAAATCTAGGTAAAAGGAATAAAGATACTTATTAGTCATTGTGTTGACGTAAAGATGCATGACTTTAATATTAACATGTGAGGTACGTTTTCACTTTCATTGTGCATGGGTTTCTTGTAGTCGACATTCGAATCATATTCAGTTTGATACATAATGACATGGACGGGAAAGAAAAAGAACTTCTTCTTTCCTATCATCATCATCATCACCACCAAGACGTTTGGTCTTCTTTATTTGAACTGTCGTTTCCAACGTCAATTTTAGTAAATTTGAGGTCCACATTCTCGTGCTAATGATTGAGGTGAAATGGTTGATTTTCTCATTGGGGATGGGAGAAGGAATATTTTATAAGATTTTTATCATATATGTATAGAATATGATTTTTTTCTTTTTCTTTCCTTTCTTTTATTTTATTATTAAGGGGTTGAGGAGTAAGATAATTCCTGTCATTACTTTTGTCTGTGTTAAAGGTATCAACTGCCAAGTCTATATCTGAAGATATCAAATCAATGCAGTATTTTAAGAGATTCTTTTTCGATGCTGCCTCTTCACTTAGGCATTTAATCAATTAGTCGACGGACATGCCAATTCCAAACAACCATTAGTATAATGATGACAGTCTTCATCATTGTCAGTATTTACCAAGTTTAAATTAGTCTGGCACAAGGATTCACTTAAGGCGCACTCACTGAAGATTAAACTTACGACAGTTGTTTTAGGATACAAAAGATGCCAAACGAGCATTAATATAATGACAATCTTCATTATCAATATTTACCCAGTTTATCTTAGTCTGGCTCAAGGATACATTAAGGGAGCACTCACTAAGAATCAGAGTTACTATAATTATATTTGCCGATAAAACTGACTGGTTAATAACTCCATAGCATAGTACGCATATTTATATTTACTTAGTTTAGTATGGCACAAGGCTACAAGTGTAGGGTGCCCATTTAGATTTGAAATTAATCTTGTACTATCTTACAAATCACAACACAAGTAATATGACTCTATATCTGCCCTGTTAGTGGGGCTTAAAATATGCCCTGCAGAAGAGTAAGCCCCCACTCCTTCAAAAAAAAGGGGTACCCGGGATGTGACACCAAAGAGAGGTTCCAGTTCTCAAATTCTAGGGATTGAGTAACCCTTCATTGCCATTGCGACCAAGTCGACTCAGACCCAGAATGGTAGTAAGGGTCCTGATTCCTTAACCTCTGCCTGACCATAAAATAATGGTAAATGGTTTAACATGCACTTAATATCAATCATCTATCAATATTTACCAAGTTTATCTCAGTGTGGCACAAGGACACACTTATAGAGCACTCACAAAGGAGTAAACTTCAGTTTGATTGATCTACAAGACTGAATTGCTGTCACTATGGTTCCTACATTGTTATTTATCAAGCTTTGCTTAATATGGCTCAAGACCAGAAATTTAAAGCACACTTAAAGAAGCCTTAATGCATCTGCATTGGTCTATAAGACATGCTTGTTAACCATAACTCTTCAACCTACTGTTCATAATGGTATTTATGAATCTTAGCTTAGTATGGCACAAGACCATGGTACCTAGTGAGACTTGAACTTCCCATGATTAGTCTAAAAAAACTGGCTTGTTAACCATAACTCTATAGCACGGTATCTATACTGATATTTACAATATAGTTAGATGTTTCTCTCAATATTTCCTAAGTTTAACTTTGTCTGGCACAAGGACACATTTATTGAGCACTCACAGAAGATTAAATTTACTATTGTTGTATTGGTTTAAAAGACTCACTTGTTAACCATTACACCACTACATAATGCCCACATTTATATTTAACAAGATTTGCTAGTATGACACAGGACCAAAACAGTAGAGCCTCCAGTTAGATCTAAAGTTTCAAAAGTGAGCTCCATAAACGTATCCTTGGGGCAGTCTAGGTTAAACTTGGTAAATATTGATAATGAAAATTGACGTTATATTAATGGTCACTTGGCATGTTTTGTATACTAAAACAACTGTTGTAAGTTTAATTTTCAGTGAGTGCTCCTTAAGTGCGTCCTTGTGCCAGACTCATCTAAACTTGGTAACGGTGATTGATAGAAGAAAGAGACTCGGTTCAAATCTTAGACAAAGCTGTTTGTGTTTCATTTTCAGTGATTTCCTTTGGAAAGGCATAAATCCATCTCTTCTCCTTCCAATTGTTGAGAAATAGCAGAGAAGATGAGGGATCTTTAGCTTCAGTATGGTAATCAATGTATGAGAAAAGCTCCAGCATTACTAAAGCCTCACCGTCAGATTGTTTAGTGTCATATCTAGGACACTTGTTGTAGAAGCCTTACCCTTCGGCTGAGATGCAGTGTGTGTATTCTGCAGTCCCAATTGACTGGGCCTTAAGAATATTTTCAACATTTAACTATGCACAAACAAATTACTTTTGGCTCATTTAAAAATGTTACTAACAAATCATTCACTTACAAATCATATAACAACATTTGGTATTAAATAACCAACAAGGGTTGATATGCCATTAACCCGACCATGTGCATAGGAGGACCTCTATCCAAAAATTCAACCTCAGGTCACATCCTGCTTGTGGTGGAGGAGTTAAGTAAACACAAGTGTGAAAAAATGGTTGTTTTAGGGACGCAATTTTATTTAGAACCTGGGAGAGTCCACATGGTTTGTGGCCAATGTGCCGGACTGTGGCATTGGTTGCCCACCTGGCATACTAACACCAGGTGAGGCCATTTGAGAGCAGGCAAATATGTGAAAGGATATTTTAACAAATAGTTTAGCTTTGAGATTGGTGGAGAAGCCAATAATCTTAAAAAGGAAAACCCAGAGAAATTTAACCCCATCTTCTAGTGTTGGACTGTAAGATCAGATTAGTGTGGGTAGGGTCATACAAAGAAAATGTCCTGGGGAGTGGTGATGAAAATAACTCCAGTTTCATCAGCATTCTCCTTAAAAAGATGCCACCAGGTACTGAGCATTAAACCCTAGCCCTTACTCTTTTTTTAAGTCAGATGCAATTACTGCTACTGTAATTTGTCTGACTGCCCTCTTACTTAAAATAGTCAGGTCTGGGTAATTTGTTTGGTTGTGATTTATGGCATATCAACCCTTGTTTATTTTATACCAAATCTTGTAACAGGATTTGTCAATGCATACGTTACGGGTAACATTTTAAAATGAGCCATAGCTAATTTGTTTGCTGGTTAACCAGAGCATGGTACTCATATTAAAGTTTGAATATTCTACAGCTGGTCTACAACATTTGCTTGGTGCACATGGTAATATTTATTAAACTTAGCTTAGTTGTGGTATAAGGCACCCAGTGAGAATCAAATGCACTAACAATAATTTGCTAATCTAGCAGGCTAACCATAACACCATAGGAGATGCCCTAGTTATTTACTAAGCCAAGCTTAGTTGTGGCACAAGGCCAGAAGTATGAGGCACCGTGTAAGACTCAAACTCACTAACAATCATCTGTTAATGTAACTTGCTAACCATTACGCCATATAAGGTGGCCAATTTACTCTGGCATAAGTGAGTGATATTTAAATAAAGAGACCATTTAGAGTAGGTTTTGCTTGAAATTTTTGCTTGATGCGTCTGTTGTAAGAAAGTTTAATTACCATTACTCCCAAATAAAGTAATTGAATATTAAATTCCAAAAAATTCCCAATATTCACTTAAATTAATTTAAGAAAACAATCAGTAAACAAAAATACAAATGCACCTTTTAATTCTTGGATAAGAATTAAAATTCCAGTGATTGTATCTTAATTTTACTTAATCGTTATTTTTCTTTCTTTTTTAAAATCTATATTTTTATTCTCATCAAATAATTTTCTTTCTAAAAAAAATATCATAACCTAATATAAAAAGAGAGATTTTAGAAATCAATATTTTGTTTGAATAATTTGTTTAAAATATAATTGTTAATACACGTTTTCTTTCATGAAAATATGATTATATGCATTTTTAATGAAAAGTCAAAAAGATCTGGATTTTTTTTCAGTCAGAGCGAGACTATTCATTCATTTAAGTGGCCCATATGTTCTAAACTGGTCATATGTGAATGACACATCACTAGTGGCTATCGGACCCAATCAAGCAATCTGCTTGGTGTACAATATCTGGTTAATAGTCTACATGAGCCATTGATTTTTGTTTTCCTCTTAAAAAGGGATTTATAATTTAGTAAATTCACCCCATGTGGACTATTATGTTTTTATTCACTCCCTGGGAGCTTAGTTGACTGGGGCTGAAGAATACACTTACTGCATCTCTGCCGAGGGGTAAGACCACCACGAGTGTCCTGGATAAATAATTTGATAGTGAGGCTTTGGAGAATGTGGAGTACACTTTTATTGCCATTGCTCCCAGGTCCACTCTGACCAGGAGTGGTAGCACTTGAAAGGGTCTAATCTATGGGTCAAATAGAACTATTTGATATTTAAACAGGGTACAAACAAATGACTTATGCTAAATTGAATTATTAGAAATAGGATCGTTTGATCATTTAACAATATGTAAACAAATGACTGATATTTCATTGAATTGTTAGTGATATATAGCAATACTTGGAACCTTTTAACTGTGTGCAAAAAAACAAACTGTGTGGAATACTTGAAACCATTTACCTGTATCTAAAATAGAATTATTGGTATTACATAGAAATACTTAGAACCATTTGTCTGTGTGCAAATGAATGAATAGTGTCCAATAGAATAATTAGTGTTGAATATCAATACTTGTATAACCACTTAGCAATAATTGAAGCCATTCAACTGCGTAAAAACAATAGTAATAGTAGAGGGCAAACAAATTAGTTGTAACTCATTTCAAAATGAAATTACCTACAAACTATTCATTTACAAATCACATATGTATATCCATTTAAACGTGTGCTAACAAATGACTGAGGTTAAATTATCACAGTTACATAACAATACTCAAAAGTATTTAGCTGTGTGCAAAAAGAATATTAGCTCAGGCTTGTTTAAAAATTTTATCAACAAAATATGTTTCCAAATCACATTTGATATACATGTATAAAGAGAATTTGGCATTAACCTACAATGGTTAATATGTCAATACACCAAACAGACTGAACATCACTCCTATGAGATCACATGGACCATTTAAGAGTTAAAAATGAAAATACAATGTAAGAAAACCAAACTTTATTGCAATGAAAATAACATAACATTTTGTAGTTCTGAAGACTGAATATCTGGAATCTTTAAGAATACTAGGGTAAATCAAGTTTTGAAATATTTTGGTAATGTGAGTTACAAATTGGTGACTCCAGATGCATTTGGTGGGGTTGTGATGGTGTCAAACCACACTGAACAGTAAGATGCTGAGCTCACCTGATACTCTCCAAGTTATACTCACTGGATTTGCTTCCTTGGCTTGAAGCACAGCCTTACAATCTCAAGTTTTAGGCCTCCCTGATCTTGCCTGATCATCAAGGTTCTTGCAACTCAAGCCAAAATTCTTGAACTATCTGGTTATTGTGCAATGCTCAATGACGCCTTCACTTTTTGCCCAAATGTTTTCGGATTGCTTCTGCAGTGTCATGATCCTGTTCAAACTCATAAAGCATAAGTTCTTAAATTTGATTATGTTGCTTATTCATCTGTGCAGCTTTTAAATTAGACATGGTGTGTGACTCTGTTGGTTGGGGCAGCAGAATACACCAACTCTATTTCTACACTGGGGTAACACTCCCCCAATGAGTGTCCTAGATATGACGCTAAACAATCTGATGGTGAAGCTTTGAGGAATGTAGAGTACCCCTTTTATTGCCATCGCTCTCAAGTCCACTCTGGCCTTGAGTGGTAAAACCTGATTGGGTCCTATCTATAGGTCAAATAGAACGGAATTGTGTACTAAAGCTAAACTGAATTGATTGAAATAGAACAGTTTTGATATTTAACTTTGTGTAAACAAAAAACTATTCTTATACTAAACTGAATTGTTTGAAATAGAACTATTTTGACATTTAAACTGCATACTTATGCTAGATTGAATTGTTTTAAATAAAACTGTTTATATGCATAAAAATGGATTTGGCATTAAGTAACCTACAATAGTTGATATGCTATAAAACCAAACCAAACCAAACATCCAACTTTTATCAAAATGACTAAATTTGGCATTAAATGACCCTAAAAGGGTTGATACATCACAAAACAACCAACCAACACATGGAATGAAGTAATGCACAATGTGTCAGTGTCCCAACTAACAGGAAGCTATTAACCACTGTGAGTACATACAATGGTTTAAACTGCTTCAGCCATGTGTTATGCACTCAACAAACTAGTACATAAAAAATTATTGCAAAACTTTTGTTTCACCCCAGTAGGATTGTTAAATGAAAATAAAATCAATTTTTTTTTAATCTTCTAAAATCTTAGAATTAACCAATATGTTTGAAAAGGTGAACTCTTCCTGTTATTTAGAAGAATTGCTAAACTTGTGAGTTAACATAAATACCATGTCCTGGGTATGGCACTAAATAATCTGATAATAGGGAATGTGAAGCACCCATCATTGCCATTACTCCCAGGTTCACTCTGATGGTAATACCTGTTAGGTTCCCATCTAAGGGTCCAACAGAAATTTTTAATAATTTACTACACTTGAAATTATTTTTAACTGTGTGCAAACAAATGACTGATGTAAATTTCAATTACTAGTATTTTGTATCAATGCTTGAAACCGTCTGTGTGCAAACAAATAAGCTCTGACTTGTTTAAAAATAATGTTACCTCAAAAATATCCAGTTCAATGTGTGTGTATATGTATATATATATATATATATAAGCGAGGTTTGGCATTAAATAATCTACAAGAAATGCTATGCCATAAAACAACACCAATCAACCAACTGATTTGGATACATGCTCTGATCAAAATTCTCAATAATCATTGCAGTCTTAGTTGATAAAAAAACCCAACAGATTTTGGGCTTGTTCAAATATTTATGTGCACTACTTTCTCTCTGGTAATATTTATATTAGCTATAAAAACTAATGCTTTGGCATCAAATGAAAAATATAACTTATGATTTTGGAAACAACTAGAAGTTTGATATTGCCAAATAAAGGCTGAAGAGAAAATATACAACAAATGTAAAGTTCAGGCTGCTTATTAGATGTAAATAATTCAAGTATCTCATGTAGAATAATGGTTAGCAAGCCAGATTAGCAAACTGTTGTTAGTGAGTTTGGTTCTCACTGGGTGCCCCATACTCCTAGTCTCATACAACAACTAAGCTAAGCTTAGTAAATAACTCAGGTATCTCATGTAGCATAATGGTTAGCAAGCCAGATTAGCAAACTGTTGTTCGTGAGTTTGATTCTCATTGGGTGCCCCATACTTCTAGTCTTGTACAACAACTAAGTTAAGTTAATGTCAATATGTGCACCAAGCAAATCTTGTTAACTAGCCGAAGAGAATTCAAACTTTTCTGCGTGCCCTAAGCTAAATTTACAAAATGTTTATATGGGGCATCGTGTATTGGAGTTATTGTTATCTAGCATGTCAGTCTGTGTTTCGAAAATCCTTGCCACATTTCAAGGTAAACTATATGCTAACTTCACAATGACCTTGTGATACCAAAAAAAATTCTTCTTACAGATTATATAGGCCTTATTAGTAGAACCCAGAATCCACGGGGGCGTCCTTGTGGTGTAATGGTTAAAGCGATGGACTGCGGAATTGTAGAAAACGAGTTCGTACTCCAGTCGCGCTAATACGTTCACTTTTGGGCAAATACCCTTGGGAAAGGTATAAACCCCCCTATCCTCCCAGCTATGGGTTAAATAGTACCACCACTGCTCTTCTAGGAGAATGGCTTTGGCATTTAATAACCTACAAAGGTTGATATGCCATTAAACAAAGAAACCAAACCAAACCAGAATACACTTTGTGTATCTCCTATAGAGGGGTAAGATTTCCGCTGTCTCTCTAGAAAAATAATTGTTTTGGGTATAACACTAAACTGCATCGGGTGGTGAGGCTACATTTCTGACCTAGAATGGAAGTACCTGTTATAGTCCCATCTCAATTCCATATAGATCAGTGTGAAAAATTATAGGAATACTTGAAACCATATAATTGTGTGTAAATGATTACTTGAATCTACAATTCTTTACAAATTATTATTATTATCATTTATAACTCAAAACCATATTGCTTGCAAAAAATACAAAAACTTAGTTTGGCATTAAATAATCCAATAAGAGTTGAGGTGCCATAAAATCAACCTTTAAGGTTTGTTCTTTAAGTACTGGTAATTCATTATCAAATAAGAATAGTTACGTAACTGCATGCAAACAAATTATATTATTATTAAAAAGGAATATTTAGTTGAAACCATAAAGTTAGCTCAAATTATTAGTATAAAGTATAGTTACTTGAAGTTGTAATTGTTTATAAGTAATTGTAATCATTAATTACTTGAAACGATGAAATTGCTGGCAAAAGAAAACAAAACTAATTTTAGCATTAAATTACCCAACCAATAGATGTTATTCTGCAAATAAAGCCATCATTTTTCTTTCATATATCAGTAAATTTTGATTCTAGGGCTAAAAAGTGTTTAATGAACTTAGACATAATACTTGTGATTAACACATACTTATTGGCCTAATGGATAGTGTTTGCCAATAGTTTGGGAGACCGGGGTTCAACCCTGGGTTGAGTCATACGAAAAACTCAAAAAAATGGTACTTGATGCTGCCTTGCTTAACACTCAGCATTATAAGGTGCAGATCAAGGGTAAAGTGGAGCAATCCAGGGAAAGGAGTCGTGTCCTCCCCTACATCTTGATATAGTAGCTATTGAAAAGGAAGCCTTCAGGTCACCCCCGAATATAGTCACCAGCTTTACTTATTCAATACGTTACATATTTAATGGCATATCAACAGTTATGGGTTATTCAATGCCAAAGTTATCTTTGTAGAAGAAAAGTGGGGGTAGTATTTAACCCATCGCTGAAGGTTGTTTAAGAGGGTTCATAACATTTCCAAAAGGTATTAGTCTGAAAGTGAATGTAAAAGCATTACTAGAATTGAAACTAGCTTACTGCTATTTCAATTTAACATGTTAGCCACTACACTACAAGGATTTCCCCCTTAACTATTTGAACAAACTAAATATGAGGGTGAGCTAAAAAGTTTAAATGATGACATCATAACTGTTGTTGATGTTTTTTTACCAAAAGGGTCTGAGCACAGCAACACCAACAGAAAATGTGTGCAGACCACGAGGGTGACTATGTTAAAAATTAGAACTCATTTGGTCACATTTTAGGAGTGTATCTTGGTCTGTCTATGAACTTTTTGGCTGACCTCCGTATTGTGTAGCCCAGTCAGCAGGGGCTGCAGAGAACACTGACTACCCCTCTGCAGAGGGATAAGATCATTCCCCCAACAAATGTTCTGGATATGACATTAAACAATCTGATGGTGAAGCTCCAGTAATGCTGGAGCTTTGGGGAACATGGAGTACCCCTTTAGTGCCATCACTCCCAGGTCCACTCTGATTTGGAGTGGTAGCACCTGATAAGATCCTATCTATAAGTCAAATAGCACTGTTTGATATTTAAACTGCAAAAACAAATGACTTATACACAATTGAATTGTTAGAAATAGAACTGTTTGATCATTTAACTGTGTGTATCTACAAAATTTGTTTACAAATTATATATTTAATATATATGTAAAAACAGGATTTAGCATTAAATAACCAACAATGGTTTATATGCCATAAAATCAAACCAACCAACCCTGTATACTGCCAAATAAATGTTTGAAAATGTTCTATCTCTATTAATAGCAGGGGAGTCTCTGGGGTGTATTGGCTAGTGTGCTGGACTATGACATTGTGGTAAGTTCAAACTCCAGTCACACTAGTGCATTCACTTATAGACTAATACCTTCTGGGAAAATATGACAACCCACCCCAACTATAGGTTAAATGGTACCCAAACTGTTCTTCTACAAGGATAGCTTAATATTAAATAACCTATGAAGGTTGATATGGCATTAAACAAAAAAAAACCCAAATCATTAATAACAACACTATATGGTAGAATACCTTACTTATCAATCGACCTTTGTTCTAATATCATGATAGTCTATAAAAATAAACAAAATTTTCACAAAATTAATGAAATACGGAAAGAAAATATCTATTAGAATTTCAACTATTTAAAAGTTGACTAATTTTTTAATATAATTAGTTGATTTGTGCATGTAGAAGGGTAAATATTTACCTAAAGATTTTTTTGAGTGTTTTCAGACTGAAGGACACAAAAAGGTCATTCTGCCTTAGGGAAGAGGCACAGGTGATCATAAATGTGTCAAGATGAGGCAAAGGGTCTGCTAAACATCCATACTGCAAAAAAAGCTGCTAGGGAAATCCTCTTTCAAAATGAATATTCATGTGACAGTAAATATCTGGGGGTATGGGTATGAGTACAAAATAGAAACTTGTAATTTTTTTTTTATCATTCAGGGCTTTTGGATTATGGTCTTCATCTTTGTCATATTCCCAATGTTTCGGCTGATATGTCCTCCTCCCTTCTTCAGGTGTTTATTGAACTTGGGAACCTACATAGAACTTTAAACCATATTCTTTATCTAATCTTTGGGGGTCATTTGTTCTGATTCCATTAACAATAACCAGGTATAAGTGCTAAGTATTCCTGTATTGTTACTCGTCTGTAGTCATGATTTCAACCTGAAACCTCCATATGATTGTCTAAAGTAAACAAAGGTGAGACATGCTGTCCACTAAAAGTAAGGCTAGAAGAACATTGAAAAGTCAAGTATGGCAGACCATATATGCAAGGAAAAGGGAAACCATTGAAATAATTGATAGAGAAGAACACTGGAGAATTAGATGCCTTAAGGATTCAGCAGATATGTTGGGCTATAGTGGCCTGTAACGTAGACCAAGCATAAAGATGAATACAATATGGGAACCAATAATCAAAAAGGTTAGATAAAAAAAAATCAGATTATGAGCTCAGGTAAAAAAATCATACATAGTAGTGGTAATCATAGTGATGTAAGAACATTAAGTTTATAAGTCCCCAAAATTCCCTCTGAATTGTCCAGCAGGACACATAGTGTAATGGTTATAGGTGTTGGTTCCTTAAGTTTATAGAGAGACCATCATCTGGAGGTTACAGGTTTAATCCTGACTGCAGGTAAGTAACAATACAGGAATACTTACCACTTACACCTGGTTATGGTTTGTGGAATCAGAACAAGCGACCACTGTGGATTAAATAAAGGATGTAGTTCAAAATTCCGTGTAGGTTCCTGAGTTCAACAAACACCTGAAGAAAGCCAGAGGACATATCGGCTGAAATGTGAATATAACAATAAAGATAAAGACCATAGTCTGAAAACCCTGTATGTCATTTTTTTCTTTTTAACTGAATGTCAGATTTACAACCAATGTTGAAGAATTCTTATAGCCGTCAGTTGATCCCTGTCTGTATTATGATGATGATTTTTGGCAATGTTTTGTTTCTCAACAATAGAAGTAAATAAATCTGTTTTGCACTCAAGATTTGTAGATAAACATTCACAACTTATGTTGAGATTGACCAATTTGTGATTTAAAGAAAAACCTAGAATTCCTAGTTGCTGCAAAATGTTACCAAAAATCATTAACACAAACAAAATGAGATCAAATGAAGGTAATAAGAATTTAAGAAATAGTTACAGAAAAAAATGTAACCATAAGCATACAATGAATGTAATTTCCTAACCTTGAGACATAAAATAACCCCAGATGGGTTGACATACCTTTGAAAACAATTAGTCAATCAAATCAACTTAAAATATTGAATGTAGCTGCTTGTATTTTATTTTGCACTAATGCTCTTGTGAAAAGAATGAATCTCTCTTCTTGCCACCAGCAATGAGTCAATAGTTGATCACACTAGATTCTCTAGCTTTGTGGATAGGCAAATAGTCTAGGAGAAGGAAGCCAGCTGACATGGGTCTGGCAATTCAAATTCAAAAGAACCAATTTACAACTAACACTGTATCACCATTACTGATGTTGGTTGCAACCCAATGTTCTGTAAGGCATCTACAGGAATTTTCTAATTTGTTTTGACTTAAAATCAAAATTTTCTGTCATGACAAAGTTGGACAAAAAATTAGGTTCAATAATTCAAATATAGCTATGATGACACTTGCTCCATTCTTCAGAGCTTGTGTTAAAATAAGGTTTATAAATGACTACAGCTATGATGATAAAGTATTTTATGGGTCAGACACGAAACAAAAGAAGGTAATGATGGGAATATATATATATATATATATATTGTGAGGATTATTAAATTTATAGAATTTAAAATAAGACAAATAATTAAATATGAAGATAAAGTAATAATGAAATATGAAAATAAAAAAATAAAATCAATTATAAAATACAAAAATAAAGTAAATAAAATATGAAAGTAAAAAAATGAAATAAAACATCCCAGAATTCTGCTTCTGCCAAAAGTTTAACTGTCAGTACCAAAAGCAAAACTGAGTTTCTTTTGGTTCTTTGCCGATCCACTAAACAACATGTGCATTTGCAGTTTCCCAAAATGAGCCGTCCATAATCAATAACTTTTATAATAATCATTCATGGGTTGAATAAAGAAAAGTTGTCCACAAGAAAAACAACATACTGCAGATGAAATACAAAATTTAAGTACACTTCTGCCCAAATTCTTAAGGACTAAAAATTACAAGAAGAAACATCATCATCACTGGTCATATTACCTGATTAGATTGTGGAAATAATATTTATGTTGTGTGTCTTGGGTAGCTAGAGCCTATTCTTCTCCAGATCTACAACTGGTTTAATTCAGTTTTCTTACTCCTAGACTTGTTGCTATACTAAAGTTTCATTATGTGAAATGCAAACAGCCTCATTTGAACTCAGATAGCCAAGTCTACTTCATATGATAATAAATGTTACGTTACAAGCACCTCATAAAAAAGAATCCAGAAACCAGCAAAGTAACATGATAAACTTTAGTATGTGATACAGTATTACTAAATAATAGTTTTAATATTGAAGACTAGCCAACTAGATTGATAGACTTCATTAAAAAAAAAATCTGAATAAAACCATTCAAAACTATCCAATTAGTCTAATGACAATTTGATAAATATTTTTTTATACTCTTGTACAAAGGAATTCACAGAAATATTGTTTATATTATTCATTCTTAAATTTTTTCTTATCTTTTTTAGCACAAACAAAATAAGATGTTTCTTAATTTGATTCTTGTAAATATGCACAAACATTCATAGACAGTTACATATAAACATTCATATAAATTACTTTAAACCTTCACTACTAATCTGACCAGAATACTAGAATATTTTATAAATTAATCTATACTAGCAATTCTCACACCGATATTACATATTAGTTGCATAATGATAAATAAAAGACAAAGAGCCCCATTAATCAAAGTTTAGGATAATCATTCATATTTAAAAAATGTTTGTTTATTTACTATGGGCATTGGTACACTGAGAGTGGCATACGGAAGACATCTTTGGATTTGTTTGGAGATTTCAGCCCCACCCCATCCCTTGAAACTCATTAAATATTTTGAATAAATATCAAATTTTATCATTTTCCAGACTTGGAGGAATAATATCAACCTTTCTTTTTTTTTTTTTTAATATGAATTCTCTCTTAGCTACTCAACACTTGACTATTATCGAGTGCATATAATGGGTGGGCAAGAACACCATTTGCTTTTCAGGATGATTACCAAGAAAGTGAGTAAGCACTGTGTGACAAACAACTTTTTACAGTGAGTGAGACTTTAAAAGAAAACATTAAAAAAAAACTGGATCCCTTGTTTAGTTTAACACCTTTTCAGGTATGACTCAAACAATTCCTGAGAGTTTGATTAAAGTCAGTCCAAAAATAATGGAGCTCTCGGTGAAAAGATGGACAGACATTTTATGAATTCGAATAATAATGTCTTATTATGAGAATAGAATAAAATATATATGCATTATTATAGATAAACAAGAAAAAATTTGAGAGAAACTTGTGTATGTGTGCCTATGTGTATGCCTTTATATATGTGTCTATATCTACATATTCAGTATGTGTGCATATAGCTAATGATAAATGTCCGAGTTGACATCTCTAATTTCCTTTGAAAAGTGAAAGGATTAAACTCAAGATTAGTAATATGGGCAAGCACAAGGTCACATTAAGATTAAATTTTATGAACCCAGGCAAGGGTGCTCAAGAATTCACCCTTACCAATGCTTTCAACCATAGTAAGAGCCAAGAATAACATAGAAAAAACAGCTCAGATTTTAAGATGATGCATTTAAATGAACTTTCTTTGAAATATTTGCATCAATTAATTTGAACTAATTAAGATTTAATTATAAGATGTTAAATATATTTCTCAGTGGTCAGCATAAAATTTGATCTAAATCAATACTTATTTTGAGATAAGTTTTTCAAGCATCTACAGATAAATCTGAGTTCATGCTGCATATCACATTAGCTTTATAGGATCTCCACATCCCAGTCAGTTGATGTTGAAGATAATTTTTGGCAACATTTTACAGCAAACAAGAATTCTGTTTGGCTCAAAATCATATCAATAAGTCAGCCTCCACTAAAATGGTAAATAATCATTTGTAAGTCTTGACTGCAAAACAATTCATTTATTTTCATTGTTGATAAAAACTGACATGAATATGTTTTCAAACATGGCCAGAATATGGAAAGATGAGGCAAAACATTTTGGCAATCTCTTACCCACATATGTGTGTGTGTCTGTTACATTGAAGGAGTCTCAAAAGGTCGTCACTTGATCCCATGAAAGAAGTGGATAAATATGCATTTATAATTTGGTTCCCATGTTTATTGATGTTTTAACGTGTGTATATATATATATATATATATACACATGCACACACACCAACCCCTCCACATGATGGGATGTGACACAAGGTCAATTTTTCAAAAGAGTTTAACAGGTTTGAATCATGAGCTTTCCTTCTCCTATGTTGGTTGTCATATCAAGGTTAGAGCTCATTCTGTGATACTATTTTCCCATAACTCATTCTGCCGTACTATTTTCCCATAACTCATTCTGCCGTACTATTTTCCAATACCTGGAGGCAAAATAATTGGATGCCTACTTTTCCCCAAGAGATTACCCCACTATGTGAAATAGAAACAGCCTCATTTAGGATTTGAACTTGGTTTGCTGTATCCATTTCCTACAACAGGTAGCCATTATACCTTAAGTACCATATATATATTGCTCAGTTGGCTGGGGCTGTAGAATACCCCAACTGCATCTCTGCAAAGGGATAAGACTCCCCCAACGAGTGTCCTGGATATGACACTAAACAATCTGATGGTGAGGCTCCAGTAATGCTGGAGCTTCAGGGAATGTGGAGTATCTCTTCATTGCCATTGCTCTCAGGTCTACTCTGGCCTGGAGTGGTAGCACCTGATCAGATCCTATCTATAAGTCAAATAGTTAGTATACTTATAGATAGGATCTGGTTAGGCAACTAGTCTAGGAGAAGGAAAACTCTGAATTCAAACCTGTTAAACTCCACTTAAAAATTGACCTTGTGTCATATCCTGCCCGAGCAGAGGGGTTGGTAAATATGATAAGTCAAATAGAACTAAACTGTGCCATTAGGCTAAACTGAATTGTTTGAAATAGAACTGTTTATATGTATAAAAATGGATTTGTCATTAAATAATCTATAATGGGTGATATACTATAAAACCATACCAAAGTAAACATGTGTGTCTGTATGTATATGAGGGTCAATCAATGAATAAGGTGAATTTTGCCATCGGAGGTGGCAAGAGGAAGCACTGTTAACAGTTACACCTTTCAAGGAAATCAATTGTGATGTGTCCCTTTTATGCCTCAGAAGACTGTCAGCATGACCTTCTTTATTGACTGCTGTGCTTTTCTTTTGTAAGTGAGTCTTTGTGTTTCCACCCCATGAATTGTATTTCTGACTCGGTTCATTGTAGCAAACTCAGGTTTAACTCATTTGTAAACATTTTTCTGACTATAACGTGTTTCTCAATACACATCACACATTCTTTTGCAAATTTTAGAGAGCTTGCACTTCTCACCCACCAAAAGTTAGGTGACGGTCTTTTTTAAAAAACTCCCCATTATTTATTGTATGACCTTCACGTTTGTATGTATGTATGTATGTGTGTATATATATATATATATATATCGGAAATGGACATGGCAACATGAGTTCAAATCCTAGACAAGACTGATTGCATTTCACATAGCATTAATACCCTTGGGAAAGGTATGAATCCAATTATTCTCCCTCCAGCTATGGGTAAATAATAGGGCAGACTGGGTTCTTCAGCCTTGGTGAGGCAACTAGTCTAGGAAAAGGAACACTCTGAATTCAAACCTGTTAAACTCCACTTAAAAATTGACCTTGTGTCATATCCTGCCCGAGCGGAGGGTTGGCATATATATATATAATTTGGTTTCTTTGTTTAATTGCATATCAACCTTTGTGGGTTATTTAATGCCAAAGCCTTCATTGTTGAAGAACAGTTGTAGTTATATGGGGTGTTTGTATACTTGTGTGTGTGTGTGTGTGTGTGTGTATATAAAATACTGAAAAGAAAAACATTTTTAAATTTTTTGATTGCATTATGTTGCAATCATAAAAAATAACACAGCAAATAACAAGAATGTACCCAATGAGTATGCAGATCTTTGTTCAGTTTTTAATGATAATAGCATTGACAATTTGGCTACAGATCTTAGATTATACTATGTATGACATTAAGTTGCATTTAATAGTGAGATTCCAGTTTTGGAGCTTTTTGGGATGTGGAGTCACCACTTTCTTATTATTACTCTCAGATCCACTCTGACCTGGCACCATAATACTTAAGTCATATATGTATGTCAAATAGATCTATCTGAGATAATGTTTAAGATCATTTTAAACTTATTGGTATACTGGTTCTTAAAATATTGATTTTGCATATATGTATGAAGTGTTCACACATTTAAAATGAATGTGAACTTTATTAAACCATTGACTCTTAAAACATTAATATTGAATGTAGTATAACCATAGAATTGCTTGCAAATTATTAGTATTAAATAAAATTACTTGAAACCATAAGTATACAAATTATTTGTATTAAGAATATTTGTTTGCCAATGACTTATTGAGTAGAAATAGTTACTTGAAATCTTACAATTATTTGAAAAGAGTAGATCAACTTTAGCATTGATCCAACCAACAAGTTTTGATATGCAATTAAACTGACCCACCTATTCCATGAAAAAACTTATTCAACTGAGAAATATCATCAATAGTTTTACAAAAAACAATTAAAATACAGTTGATCATGTTAAATCATGCAAGTTACCTTCCCTGATACTCTCGAGAAAAAAGGGTGTTTTTTTCCAGGACTGGACAAGAAGTGACAGCCATACTTGTTGATGTGATAGGGGAACAAGGACTAATAAAAAAACAGCGTCTCTCCGTATGCTGAGTGTTGTAGTCTCAATTCTTTGTTTAACAGATCATATTTTATTTACACATCTACTGGACAACAGCTTAACACAAAAGTAGTGAAAATATTAAGCAGTTATATAAATCTCTAAATGTTTATGTACTCCTCTTAATAAGCCACAAACTTTTAAAAAATTTCAATTAAACAAATTTGAGGGTCATTCAATAAGTTCTAAACCTCACCCAGAAAGAAGAGTATAGTTGAACATTTTTTGCTGTGGCAACACATTACCACTTCTTATAAAACTAGAAAAACTGATTAAGATTTTTTCTAGTCTTATAACAACAGTGTTTTGCACTCAGTAAGAACTGAATTTACTATTAAATCAGTCATTATACTAGAGAAGGCTCCCTTAAGAAGAGCTTGAATTTGTCATAAGTCTAAAAAGAATGAGGCACTCAGTTAGAATCAAGCACACTACTCAGTTAAAATCCATTTTTGAGACAAGCTTGTTCACCATTACACTTGGTTTAATCATTGTCATTTACTTAGTTTATTTTATCCCAATCAAAAATATGGGATACTCAGAATAACATTTACTAACAATAGTCTGCAAACAAATATACTAGATGAGGCTCCCTTTAAATTACTAAACAGGGCTAAGATTTGTTGCATATCTAAAAGTATGAAAGACTCGGTGAATATCAACCTCACAACTCTGTCAAAATGTATCTGTAAGACTAGTTTGTTAACCAATACATCATATAAGGTTGCCTAAATTTAATTATTTGGTATCATTTACTTAGTTTGGCACAAGGCTAGAAGTATGAGGCACTTCATAAGATTTGATTCTACTAACAATGGTCTGAGAGTTTAGTTGGTTGTCAATTATGAATGAATATTTGGTGAACTACAATAAGAGATTTATAATAAAATTAATATGAAAAAAAATATTAATAATTAGAAAGTGCACTAAGAGGATATACAGGGTGTTTCAAAATAGATGCAACCCATTAATACGATAATGATTTATTTCTGAGACAAGCACAATGGCGGTCATTTGGAACACATCCTGTAAAAAATGCATCCTTTAAGCTAGACATCAAATCAATTTTTTTTTAAAATTATTATATCGGCTTCCAGGACATACAATCTTTTCTTGAATTTTTGTCTCAAGTATGAATGATTGTCATATTAATCAGTTGCATCTATTTTGAGACAGTTTTGAATGATTTTGTTTCCAAATAAATAATGATGCAGAATATTTTTTCCTCTCTTGTCCAAGGCATTGTGACTGAAGATTAATAGATGTTATAGCATACTATTTTCAAATCTGAAACTAAAAAGAACACAACATTATTATTATCACATCTCTGGGTGAAATAGAACTGTTTAATCACTTACCATACTTGAAACCATTCAGCTTTATGCAAAAAGAAGTATGAGTGTTTGCAAGCAATACTTAAAACCATTTAACTATGTGCAAACAAATAAGCTCCTGCTCTTTTTAAAACTGTTTCCTACTAACTATTTGCTTACAAATTATACATGTATAAACAGGATTTGGCATTAAATAACCTACAGTGGTTGAGATGCCATAAAACCCAACCTAACCAAACCAAATCATACATATTTATTATATATATATATATATAAACAGGATTCGGTATTAAATAACCCACAAGGCTGGATATGGCATAAAATCCAAAATCATATTTATCCAAACCAAATCATATTTATTAGATATATAGAGAGAGAGAGAGAGAGAGGATTTGGCATTAAATAATCTACAGTGGTTGAGATTCCATAAAATCTAACCAAACCAAATCATACATATTTATTATATATGTATAAAGAGGATTTGGCATTAAATAACCCACAAGGTTTAATATACCATAGTACAAAACCAATTGACCATAAATAAAAGGTCATTAAATTTCACTGAGAACTTTGAGATATTGTGTAAATGAGTACAGACATGAATATGAAATACTTAACTTGCCTAAAAAGTTTGTTGGGTGGTGAGGTAGGTAAATATAAATAGATGACATGGATTCTGAGTTTCTCATCCTCATATTTTAAGTGTCTTTCTATAAAATTTACTGCATTATGCTTCTATGATGGTCTAAAAGAAATATACCTCTCCTTAAATGCTACTTTGTAGGCAGAGCTTAGAATACACTGACTGTATCCCCTAGAGAGGAGTAAGACTCCCACATAAAAGGTGTATTCTGGGTACAACACTGAACTTAATCTGGTGGCTCTTGAGATCTGGGAAGTGTGGAGTTACCTCTTTATTGCCATTACTCCCAGGTGCACTCTGACTTGGAGTGGTAGTACCTGTTAGTCTTATCTTTAAGTTAAATAGATCTGTTTGCAAATTATTTGTATTTGTTAGGAATACTTGATATCATATGACCATATACTAAAAAAGACTTAAACTACACACAAAAAAATGTAAATATGAATATACAATGTACACAATTCAGTAACATTTCAGCATAAAATAACCCTAGCTAGGTTGACAGGCCATTTATATCACTCAATTAATCAAGTCCTAAAACAATTCTCTTCTCTGTCAGCTGAGGAGCAAGATCCCACCCCTCCTTCCTCATTAAGCTCTCTGTTGGTTGTGAGTGATGACCCTAATACTTGAGGACATGATTCTGAGCAATCAATGACCCAGGTGCCAAGTGGTCACATGACCTACAACTCTCCACTTTGGCCTTGTCAAGTCCTAGCACCTATTTGATTAACTATCAACCATATTCTACAAATTTCAGTTATGGTAAACAAACAATCAACCCTTTTTATCTTAAAAATGCTAGAAGGGAATGGTTGAGGGTCAACCATACAGAGAGAAACAGTTAATGAAAATTATTTCTATTAATGCACATGAAGTTGATGAAAATTTGGTTTTGGTTTCATTGTTTAATAGCATATCAACCTTAGTGGGTTATTTAATGCCAAAGCCATCCTTGTTGATTAATAGTAGTACTATTTGAGTCGTATCTGATGGGATAAGAAGGCCCCTACCTTTCCCAAGGGCATTAGTCCAAAAGTGAATGTAATAGTATGACAAACTAAGATGTTGCAGTCCAGCATGTTTAGCCACTGCACCATGGGGATTCTCCTTTAATGAAAATTACCAATTTATCAATATACATGAAATAATATATACAAAAAAAAATGGCATTAAATAGCCCACAAATGTTGATGTGCCATTAAAAAATAACCAGCCCAAAGAATTCTGAAAGCAATCGCCACTTTTGATTAGAAGTATTAATGGTAAAATTATTGAAATTGCTCTTCTCTTCATAAATCCAATAAAGATATCTCTGCTTGATTGGTTTCTTACAAACTGATTTATATAAATTGAAGTTTTCTTTCTTTTTTTTTTTTTTTTTTTTTTCAATATTTTTCTTTTTGATTATAAACATCTGTTTTTTGTTTTTTTTAAAATAATAATCTATGAATTCTACACTGAATGATTATTGAAGTATCGTTATCATTTATGAATTGTTCAGATCATTGAACTTATTCATTATGTTGCCTTTGCTGTTATCTTAAATATTTTGGCTAATCTATTCTGAAGCACATCCTCTTGGCAGGAACTTGATATGCCGACTACATCTCCTGCAGAAAAGCAGTAGTGGTGCTATCTAAACCATAGGGTGTGGGTAAAGGGGGTTTATACTTTTTCTGAGAGTATTTGTCCAAAAGTCAATGTACTAGCATCACTTGAGTTTGAACTCGCTCTCTACAATGTTGCAGTCCACTACACCACAGAGACTCCTTTAACATAAATAGTATCCTGGGTCTGACTTGTAAATGCATACTGTAGTAAGGCTTCAGTTTTGGAGCTCTGGCAAATGATGAGTCACCACTTTGTTGCCATTACTCCCAGGTTCACTTTGATTTGAAGTGGTATTACCTGTTAGGTAATAAGTCAAATAGATCAGTTTAAAATTATTAGTATTTGATAGGAATACTTGAAACATATAACTTTACACAAACAGGTAATTATCCTTTTCATACTGTAAGAGTTTTTTGCTCCAGTTTTAATTGTTTGTTTTTTTTTTAACTGAAGCCTGCGTGACAACAAATCTCTTCAGGTCTCCAGGACTCTTCTAAGTATTCTAAGTTAAGTTGATCTTAACAGTGCTGTAGTTTGGATAGTCTTTATTCTTCCCCTGATCTCCAGTTCCCTCTGTCTCTTTTCTAGGCTTTTGGTATGGGGAGTGCATTCCTAATACACCAACTACAATTGGTATCACCATTACCTTCATGTTTCACAACTTTTTTCAGCTCTCTGACAAGGTCCTAGTATCTGTTGATCTTTTCCTTGTTTTTTATTTTGACTCTGTGGTCTGCTGCTGCTTATTATTATTATTATTATTATTTTCAGTTTTATTTTTGGTTTCTTACAGTCCTTCACTGGGTCTTCGCCTAAGACCTAGAATGAGGGAAGGTAATGATTATATGTATTTGTTTTTTGCTGCCTCTTTTTGGTGATATCTTTCAGTCACATTGATTATACTCACCATCAAATATGAGCAGTTCCGCAAAGTGAAATTTTTTGTTTTCCCCCATTTGCTGGGTCTGCCAGGTATTTTGTTTATGTATTTATCTGTTCTTTTCCTCATCATAACCAGGGCTCCCACTATTACCGGCATGACGGTAGTTTTAAGGTACCACTTTTTAAATTTATTTTTACTACTACTACCACCCAGGAATAATTACTTGAAAACATTTTTTTGTAAATGATTAGTATTAAGAATAGTTACTTGAAGTTGAAATTGTTTACAATTGAGAATTATCATTAGTTGCTTGGAATTGTTTACAAAAAATGACTTAAGGATTAAATAGCCTAAAAAGTAAAATCTTTAGCTTAGTTTTATGGCATATCAACCATTGTAGGTTATTTAATGCCAGATCCATTTATTTTTATATATATATATATACATATATATATAGTTCTATTTCAAGCAATTCAGTTTAGCATAAGTACACAGTTTAGTTCTATTTGACCCATAGATAAGACCCTATCAGGTGCTACTACTCCAGGCCAGAGTGGACCTGGGAGCGATGGCAATAAAGGGGTACTTCATATTCCCCAAAGCTCTCTCGCATGACTGGAGCCTCACCATCATATTGTTTAGTGTCATATCCAGAACACTCTTTATTGAGGGAGGATCTTACCCCTCTGCAGAGATGCTGTTGGTATATTCTGCAGCCTCAGCTGACTGGGCCATAAAATCATATGAGATTGGATTATTGGCAACCGTATAACTTCTCTATTTGTGATGGCATATAAGACACACTACTTTTTTTTTTTCTTTTTTTTTTTACTAATGATATCTTTTAAAATTCACCTGTGTCTTATATGCCGTGAGTAGGTTTAAAATTCTCGATAGTTGGCTAAAATTAGCTACCTACCAACTCCTATTAGCTTAGACTTTAGAGTAACTTTCATATACCTATTTTCATTATTTAAAAGGCTATTATGCCGATTAAAAGTGCATCATTGATAATATTCATTATATTAATTTCATTATGTTTAATATTAGTAGTTTTTTTTTTTCTTGATTTGCTCTGCTGAAATTGGGGAGTATCTTATACACCTATGTGTCTTATATGCTGTCAAATAAGATATTTGCAAATGAATTGTTATTAAATATAAATAGTTACTTGAAACTCTGTTATTCAATGTAAATTATTGGTATTAGATAGGAATGCTTGAAACCATGTAACCTAATAAGAATAGTTACTGGAAGCTGAAATTGTTTACAATTGAGTATTATCATTAGTTACTTGGAATTGTTTACAAAAAGTGACTTTAGGATTAAATAATTTGAGAAGTAAAACCAACCAACCAACTATTCTACTGGCTTCTTCAGACTATATGAGTGAGACTAATAATTTTGAGAAACCTTTATCACTACATAAGTAACCTGGACAACTGATTTCAGCAGATCTATTCTACTACCTTCTTCAGATGCACAATCTTTAGAGAAAATACTTTCTATTATTTTCATTTGAATCATTATCTTTCCATGAGTCCATTAGAGCACTGAACTCATTCTTTGTACTACTTTTGTTATCATATTATTCCATCAAATTCATTCTTCTGCCTTCTTCTGGCATATAAATAAACCTTTTGATAGTTTTGAGTATTGTCATTATTGTTCCCAAAGTTGTTTTGACTATTGAACTTATTCTTTTGCTTAGTCTGACACATTGGTTTCAGGTTACTTACAGTACCAGCTGTTAGTTAATGGTTCCCCAACTGAGTTCTGAAAAGTCTCATCTTCACTTAACTTTGGTGATCTGATGGGAATCAGAGCTTTCAACATTACTTGACGATAATACCTGTGTTTGTCTTTTATAGTTAAGACAATGTTTCAACTATTTTATTCTCTTATCTTTTTCTGGTGTATAGTCCATGAGAAAGGAATGATAACTTTTTATAAAAGATCAAAAAACAAACAGAAAATGAATGGTAGCTAATATACTTACTAGCTTGATTTGTTCCCAGCAGTGTGAACCACTCATTCCAAACAACTCATGGAACACAGATGATTCCACCTAAATTTTATACATCTAAAGAAATAGAATAAATTGTCCTAAACATTAACTCTAAACACAATCAAAAGAATAAATTCAATAGTCTTGGAATTGCATTTTAATTGTTGAGAATAAGATAATTTCTGCATTTTTGTCTGGGATAAAAGTATGAAACCTTTTTTTTTTTATTTTGTTATCTTTTTATTTAAACAGTACATTTTTACTTCAACTCAAAATCCAATAAAATTGGCTTAATATGCTGATGTGTGAAATTTAATTAATAATGACCTATAATTTTGAAAGGCTGTCAGAAAGTGAGATTTTTGATTTCTAAGTTACCAATGTGAGAATATGCTGCAGATATCATTTGTGATTTGAGCTGAAGTAAAAATAGTCTCCAATTTGAGCCTTTTGTTTTTGAATTTTGACAAAATTATCAGTAGAGAAAAGATTATCAGTCAAGTTTTTCTCCTTACCCTCTCTTCTCTTTATCACTTTTATATCTTTCTCTCTCTTTCCTACTATGTTTCTCTTTCAATCTCTCTCTTTACTATCCTGTCTTCTATCACTCTCACTCTCTCTTCTACTATTTTTCTATCACTCTCTGTTTTTTACATACTTTCCCTCTCTCCTATTTTATTTGTCAATTATTCATGCTCTCTTTCATACCGTGATTCTCTATCCTTCTCTCTCTCTCTTATCCTCTTTCTCTTGCATTCTTTCTCTGTCAATCTATCCCTCTCTTTCCTATTCTCTTTTTCTGTCACTCTTCCTTTTTTCTACCCTCTTTCTCTATTACTTTATCTATTATTTTCTCTTTCTTTCTCATTATTCTATCACTTTTCTATCTCTCAGCTACCTTCTCATTCCCTCTATTATATTTTCTCTTTTCCTGTTCTCTCTCTCTCTCTCTCATTCTCTCTCTCTCTCTTCTACCCTTTAATGTTATCACTCTTTCTCTTTCCTTCTGTTATTGTATTATCTTTCTCGTATTTTCTCTTTATTTTTTCTTTCTTTCGTACTCTTCTATACTGTTACCTCTCTCACTTTCTCCTTTGTTTCTCTATTTTCAGTTATCCTCTCACTTTCTATAACACACTCTCTCTCCCTCACACCCACACAATTAAATAAAACGGACATAAAACTCTGCCAAATTAAATTGCCTAATAAAAAGTCTTATTTGAAGATATTATCTAACATTCTTGGCCTTGCAATTAACTTTCATTCATCAAGGTTGATAGAAAAATTCTCAGCCCCTTTTTTTGCTCAATGTTAGCAGAATCTTAGAAATGTGTTTCAAGTTTACTCACTGTTTATTGCTTGTTTATACATTAGGAATTGTTTTAGTAAAACTGATTGCTTTATCAGTGAGTCTAAAATGCATCTACAGCATCCCTTGCTGAGAGATAAGACCCCTCTCCCTAATATAAAAGTATTCTGGAAAAGACATTAAACTGCATCTTGTAGTGAGGCTCCACTTCTGGAGCTCTGAGAAGTGAGGAGTGACTCCTTCATTGCTCAAGGCCAAAATAAGATTGTACCTGTTAGGGTCCCATCTATAAGTCAATAATTGATAGGAATACTTGAAACCTCCTGATTATGTGCAAAGAAAAAATTATTTTTAAATTGGTGTAGTGACTTAAAACCCATAGGTGTACAAATTATTGATGTTAGATTAACATACTTGGAACCATACTATTTATATAAAGAATAGTTTCTTGAAGCTATGAGAGTTTACAAATTATTATATTATTAGTTACTTGAAACCATAAAATTGTGAATAAATTATTTGTATTAGATAGGAATATTTAAAATTATTTAACTATGTGCAAATTATTTGTATTAGATAAGAATACTTTATATACAACTGTAAATTATTTGTATTAAGAATTGTCTCTTGAAGCTATAATTATTTGCAAATTATTATTATTAGTTACTTTAAACAACATAACTGTTTGCAAACAAATGATGGATGTTAGATTGGCATACTTTAAACCATATTATTTATATCAAGAATAGCTTCTTGAAGCTATAATTATTTACAAATCATCATTATTATTATTAGTTACTTTAAACCATATAATTGTTTGCAAACAAAAAACTGACTTTGATATAAAATGACCCATCAAGAGTTGGCAGGCAGTAAGATCAAATAATCTAACCAAATATCATAGACAATATTCTGCATATGCAATAAAAAAAAAAATAAAAAAAAGATCCAATAAATTAAGGAATAAATGCTGCTATTGAAAAGAATGTTTTATTCACAACTTCATGAAAATATTTTTCTTTAAAGAAATTCCTTTTTTATTTCTCTGAATTCTTTGTTGAATTACACAACTTTAACATTATTATCTTTATCTTCCATTTGACTTATCGAGTACCTTTCAGTCTTACGAGACAATGGATCTTGAGTCTCTGTGCATGACTGGTCAAGGTTATATGGAAGACTGCCAGTTGTTGATTCTACAAGCATCACCTTTACATGTCACTGATGTTGTCTGAAAGAAGTTCCAAGTGCTTTACATCTTGGCATCTATGTCACAGCAGGATTTAACAGAACAAGGTTTGCCCTCACATCAAATGTATCTCCATGGAGGGGTAAGAACCCCCACCCACCCCCAACAAGTGTCCTGCATATGACACAAAACAATCTGATGGTGAGATTCCAGTGATGCTTGAGCTTTGGGGAATGTGAAGTACCCCTTTATTGCCATCACTCCCAGGTCCACTCTAGCTCGGAGTGGTAACACCTGATAGGATCCTATTTATGGGTCAGAGAGAATTAAACTGTGTACTTATGTTAAACTGAATTGTTTGAAATAGAACTGTTTTGACACATAAACTGTGTACTTATGTTAAACTGAATTGTTTGAAATAGAACTGATTATTTGTATAAAAATGGATTTGTAAATAAATAACCTAGAAAGGTTGATATGCCATAAAACCTAACCAACTAGCCAACCAGAACAAGGTTGAACAAGATATTGAATGGTTTTAAGGAATCTATCTTCTGGTTTAACCACTCCATAATGTCAAGTAAAAATACCACACTTGTAGGGGATTTGAAGAATTTTCATTCTCCTTGAGCAGTTGCCCTTACAAAAGCTAGAAATCCCAGTCTATCCAATTATTTAACCACAATTTGGGAGAGTGAGAAAAGAGATTCATATCTTTGCCTAGAAAATTAGCATCAAATGAAATGTAAACACCTTCACTTCGGGTTTAAACTCAGCTTGCTGAGTTCATTTTTAGCAACAGGAATCATTATGTCACTCATGGCTCCCTATGCTGCTATAACTACTGTTTATAATAATAATAATAATAATAAAAATCACCGAATCTTGGCTAGAAGATCACACCTTATAATAATCAACAAAAAAGAGAATTTGCAAAATTTTTGACTTTGCTGTCCTGGCTGACTACAGAATAAAACTGAAAGAATGTGAAAAGAAGGATAAATACCTCGACCTTGCTAGAGAATTGAAAAAAACTATGGAATATGAAGGTGACAATTATACCAATCATGATTGGTGTTTTTGGCACAGTAACTAAAGGATTATTAAAGGGACTGGATGACTTGGAAGTTGGCGGACGAGTGGAGACCATCTGAACAATAGCATTATTGAGAACAGCCAGAATACTGAGAAGAGTCCTGGAGACTTGAGGAGATTTGCTGTCACTCAAACTCCAGTGAAAAACCATCAGCTAATACTGATGTGAAAAACTCTGAAGGAGTAAACAATAATAAAACCTAAATTAGTAAGTAGTTAGAAACAAGCATATTTATTTATTTTATTACATTCTCAAACCTTTCAAGTATGGTCTGATATTCTAAGATGAGACATTATCCTGTTTCTGGGTATTAATTAGTATCTTTGCTAATTTTGCACTTATCACTGCATTTCAGCCAGTGCAATCACTGATCTTCTTAGGGTTATCTCATATTATAAGATGAAGCAGTTTCTGGCTTCCATATATTCATCTGGTTGTGGTTATGGTCACCTTGTTTAATGACATATCAACTCTTGTGGCTAATTTAAAGCCAAATCCTGTTTTTATATATGATTTGTAAGTGAATAGTTTGTAGGTAACTTTATTTTTAAGTGAGTTGTTAGAGATAATTTATTTGCACACATTTAAATGGTTTCAAGTATTTCTATCTAGCACTAATAATTCTATTTAATACTGATAATCTATTTGCACAACATTTAAATGGTTTAAAATATTCTACTCTAATAATTCTATATAATATTAATCCTTAGTTTGCATACAGTTTAATGGTTTCAAGTATTCCTATCAAACATTATTGATTCTATTTAATATTAATCATTTTTTGTGCTCAGATAAATGGTTTCAAATATTTTCGTTTTACATTAGAAATTCTATTTATCAAGTATTCCTATGTAATATAAATAATTTGCAAACAGCTGTATGGTTTCAAATAACTAATAATAATACTCCTTCGTAAATGATTGAAGAGTTCTATGTGTCCCACAAATGGGACCCTAACAGACACTACTAACCTGGGTCAAAGTAAACCTAGCAATAATGGCTATGAAGGTGTACCCCACATTCCCAAAAGCTTGAGGACTAGAGTCTCACCATTAGATGCAGTTTAGTGTCATACCCAGGACATGTATTATGATATTAATAAAATAAGGCATGAATGTTTATGGCCTGTCATCACCTCGGATAATAATGGACCATTCCATTTTGATAGTGAGGAAAGACAAGGATGAAAAAGATATTCACCATATTAGAGAAAAAAGAAAGCAAATATTAAAAAAAAGGAGAGGTAGCAATAATGCTATACATCATATGTTTATCTGTTTCGATGGAAAGAAGAAAGAAAAGTGTCAAAAGGAAAAAGAGAAAATAGAGAAAGAAATAGAAGAAATATAGGAAAATAAGTAAAATGAAGAATGCTTATTCTAAAAACTTATTTTGGAAGTTATATTTTTTATAAATGATGTAATATTTCTTTAATTATCATATAAAAAAATCTTCTGAAAATCAACAAATTATTCAAATTTAATAAAATCTTCAGTACTTATTAACAGCTGAAAATAAATTGAACATTAAATCTGAAGTGGTCTAATTACCTTTATTTATTTGTTGATATCCAATGAAGGGAGTAATTAGTTATAATAAATAATTAATCTAAAAAAATGCAATATTTCATAAATAATAAAATTTTCAGAAAGTCAACAAATTATTCAACTTTAAGAAAATTTTCAGTACTTAATAAGTACTGTAGGAGTAGAGTGTTCTCCAGTGGTCTAGGAGACCAGGGTTCAAAGACTCAAAAAATGGTACTTGGTGCAGCCTTGCTTAACACTCAGCATTATAAGGTACAGATCAAGGGTAAAGTGGAGCAATCCAGGGAATGGAGTAGTGCCATCCCCTACACCTCAGTGTTGTAGCTATTGAAAAGGGAATCTTCGGGTCACCCTCAACAAAGGTTGCCAACTTTACTTACATATTAACAGCTGAAAATAAATTGAACATTAAACCTGAAGTGTTCTAATTATCCTTATTCATCCCTTTATTTATCAGGAAGTGAATGAGTAATGGTAAATAATCAATTATTGACTTGGCTTTTTTTAGTTGTGGCACAAGGTCAGATATAGAATCCACCCAGTGAAACAAATAATGATTATCTATAAAATAATTTGCTCCCAAAATTATAGTACATATGTCATTTAAAGGCTGTGTTTTTAACATTTAATCAATAGTTGATTTATTGATTTCAATGGCATGCCAACACATTTAGGGTTATTTTATGCCAAGAGGTTATAGAATCATATTCATTTTATGTTCATATTTACATTTATTGTGTAGTTGTTTTAAATGTTTTTTTGCACATGGTCCAATCAAATATGAATTATTTTGAAACGTTTCTTTAATCCATAGATGAGATCTTAATAGATAAACCTAATCAGCTGGGGTTATTTACCAACTGCATCTCTGCAGAGGGGTAAGATGCCCCCAACAAGTGTCCTGAATAGGACATTAAACAATCTGATGGTGAGGTTCCAGTAATGCTGAAACTTAGGGGAAAGCTGAGTACCCCTTCATTGCCATTGCTTGCAGGTTCACTCTGTCTTGGAGTGGTAGCACCTGATAGGGTCCTATCAATGGGTCAAATAGAACTGTTTAACATTTAAACTGAGTGCAAAAAAATGACTTGTGCTAAATTGAATAGTTAGAAATAGAACTGTTTGATCATTTAACAGTGTAAACAGATGACTAATGTTTAATTAATTGTTAGTGATACATACCAATACTTGAAAACATTTAACTTTGACTTATGCTTAATCAAATTGTTAGTAGTAGAATTGTTAGATCATTTAACTGTGTGTATCTACAAAATGTGTTTACAGATCATATATTCAATATACATGTAAAAACAGGATTTGGCATTAAAAAGCCTACAAGGGTTGATATACCATAAAACCAAATAAAATCTGACAGATACAAGCACTCATGGTCAGAGTGCATCTAGTGTACAAACAATAAAGATGTATTCTACATTCCTCTTGAACTGGAGACTCATTATTAGATGAGGCTCAGTGTCCTACCCAGGAAACATCATTTTGAGTAGTCTTATTCCTCTGCCAGGGATACAATCAGAGTATTCTGAACCTTGTTTTCTTTGTTTTTTAATAAAGTTTTCATTGTAAATTTCTTCATGGAAAAGGAAACTTATAAAAGATAGAATTTCTATTGGTAATGCTGATTATAATTTAATAAAAGTTAACCTGATATCACCAAGGAATCAATGCTCTATTGTATGTGCATATATATATATATATATATATATATATGTTTCACTGATATCACTTTGGCATTTTTGACACCCTACTGCTCAGAGTTGTTGAATCAATTGATATCAATATGATCTTAATTGTCATATCAACTCACATCCCACTGATCACAGTTGTCAAATCAATATTAATGTAGGTTAGAGATCAATAAAAACATACGATTGCTACTGTGAAAACATCAACAGTGCCTATAATAAAGTATTTCATCATATGATAACCCTGGAGCCAGGCATATTTTTGGAGCTTAAATATCATCACCTCTAATGCAGAGCGACCTCATGATGTTATTATTTTCTGTTTCTGTTGGTTTTTGGTCACAGTTTATTAAGTAATGCCTGATCTAAAACAGATGTAGCTTCTGGCTGATCTTCGAAGCTTCTAAGTAGATTTCCTCTTTTCTGCTTTTGAAAATCCAAATTTAGTCAGGTAGAATGAGGTTGAGTTACGAATGAAATATCCAGATTTGACTTTGATAGGGAATATATTGGGCATCAAGCCATGACTTACACAATGATTCTCATAGATCTTTAAACTTTTCTAGTTAATACAGGTTGTTTATCAATTTTTGAAACAAAATAGTCTGGCCCAAATCAAGGATCACAAATAATATAATAATGAAAATTACATTTATTAAAAAGTAAAGGATAACATTTTAGGATCTGCAACTATTTAATCTCAAATATGAATGAAAAATATTAAGAGAAGCCCAAGAATATGTGCTCCAGATGTCCACCATTCAGTTGAAGGTACAGTAGAATACAGCATGTAAAGGTATTGATAATGTGTGTACATTCCTCTCATGGTACGCATATATGTATGTATGTATTTGCATATATATATATATATATATATACATGCGTATATATGTGGGTATATTTATAGTGATGGGGATATTATTATTAGGTTTTTGGTTTAAGGTTTAAGTTGGTTTTTGCATTGGTATTACATTGGTTGTTATTCCCTCACTAAATGTTGATGGAAAATAAAGGTAGTGGAGAAGAATGAAGACGTCGTTAGGTTTTAAATGAAGGTTTTAATGGCAGCATGAAGTAAAGGGGTTTACGCTGGTATGCTGCGAGTCTCGTAGGAAGGAAAGAAGGTAGGAAGTTGTTAGAGTGAATCATCTAATTTGTTTTTAACTAGGATCTCTTGGTCTAAAAGAATAGACCCAAGGGGTCCATATACTAGATGGCTCTCCTCATAGTGTATAATGCTGCTACTGCTATTCAGGAGCTGATGATAAGACGTCCGTTTCCATTGAGGATTTCTGAAGAAGAGTTTTTCGCAGGCTTTCTTCAATTTTTGGTGCTGCTAGGAAATATGGTTCGGGCTGAATAGGAAAGGTCATCCTGATTGGGTGAAAATGTTCAGCAACTCTAACGGTCAAATTAAATTATGCGCCAAACAAAAAATACAAGGTTCTTTCTGCTACATATTCATATGTGTATATATGTATCAAAATAAATATTTGTGTATATATGTATATATGTATGTATATACCTCCTGGATGACTCCTTGAATTTTCTCAGGGCCCTATTGTGTTTGCAAGTGCCATGACCTTTAAAATTCTTGATAAACTTGAAAATCTGACGACTGTTTGTAAATATGTTGAAATTGAACTTCCTTCTGTATCTTTGCTTGAACAATCCTCAAATACTTAGTTTTGTAATATGTCTTCACATAAAAGATGTTCTGCTCCATCAACCAAGCCATGATTTTGTTATATTTGGTTAAATATATAAAAATGTTAATTATTTTCCAGCAATAATCTGAAAGTAAAAAGAGAATAAAGTCAATAGGAAAGATCTGACAGGCTGCTGTTTTATTTCAACAATTGTGAAACACACTGTATTAAAATGTCCTGTCAGAATTTTATGCAAAAGGATTCATTAATACAACAAAATATATTTCTATCTTAAGTAAACCATAGTAGTATTTCTACAGTAATGCTGCTGCTGATATATTTACAATGATCATAATGAAATTAATATGATGATGATGACGGCAGTAGAAAATAAGATTCAGGTTAGTATGAAACCTACTAAGTTACAGCACAATAATTATTATAGTAATGGCAATTAGTATGCACTGTTATAAACTGTTTGTATCAATATACACTGCTTGTAAAAGTAGTCACAATAACAGCTCAAACGGGTATGGGTAGTTTAACCACTTCCCTAGTGTAGGGAGTTCCTGAAATCGTCCACTTCAGTCAACATTTCTCTTTTGGCAATCCTCAGGCATTGGGAACTGAGCCAAATTCTACCCCATTGGGTTCAATGAAAATGGAGTGGCCTGGGAGGCAAATCTCTAAAAGTGGATTTTGGTAACAGTGGTAATGCCTGAAAGGGTCTTATCTATGGGTCAAATAGAACTGATTGAAATTTAAACTGAGTGCAAACAAATGACTTATGCGAAACTGAATTGTTTAAAATAGAACTGTTTGATCATTTAACTGTTTGTAAATGAATGACTGATGTTTAATTGAATTGTTAGTGATACATAGTGATACTTGGAACCATTTAACTGTGTGCAAACAAATGAGTTATGTTAAATAGAATTAATTGTGTTAAATAGCAATATTTGTAATCACATCACTGAGTGCAAACAAATGATTTATATTAAATAGAATTATAAGTGTTTGATGCTAATAATTGAAACCATTTTTACTGTGTAGAAACAATAGCAATAATACTGTGCAAACAAATTAGTTCTTATTTAAAAATCAAATTACTGACAAACTAACCTCTTACATATCATGTATATCTATTTAAATGTGTGCAAACAAATGACTGCTGTTAGATTGTTACTGTTATATACCAATACTTGAAACCATTTAACTGTGTTCAAAAAAATATGTTCAGGCTTGTTTTAAAATGTTATCGACAAAATATGTTTACAAATCATATATGATTATTTATATTATATATATATAATCAAGTTTTGGCACTAAATAATCTACAAGGATTGATATGCTATAAAACCAAACCAAAGTAAATATATTTACCTTATATACTTATGAAATGAACAGCTTAATGGGGAGTCCCTATGGTGTAATGGCTAAAGTGTTGGAATGTAAGATGTGAGTTTTAACTCCACTCACAGTATTTTATTATACTTTCACTTTTTCGAATAATACACTTAGGAAAGGTATAAACTCTTTTATCATCTCAGCTATGGGTTAAATAATATCATGACTGATATTCTACAAAGATAGCTTTGGCATTAAATAACCCACAAATGTTGATGTGCCAATAAAAACAAAAGAAGGAATAAACAACTATTTAAGACCAAAAACAAAGGGTGGAAATATATTTATGAAACTCCTTCTTGATGCTAAAAATTAGAGGTCATTCATTTTTAAAAGTTGTTTATTACTGAGTATGGTATAGAGACAATTTACATGAATAAATTGGAGTGCAAGATTTGTATGTCTAATATGAACTTGTACATTGAAAAATTGATTAATAGAATGTGAAGTGTTGGCCATCCATACTTTCAGTATCAGTACTTTCACTCTCAAATATTTAATCATGCAAATGTAAATAGACTTGGTAGTAAGTGTGATATCTCAATTGAATAACACCATTAAAATTTGTTGATACCTTAAAAAAAAAGCAAGAAATATACAATGGCTTTAAAGGGTCTGTTTGACTTCTCTTAGTAATGGGCTGTGATTACATTTTCTGTGTCTGTATGTTTTGTACAAGTTGATTGGAGTTAATAGGTACACAATGTAAATGGTTAATTCAAAGAAGTTAGTTTGATTGGTTAGAAAATTCAGAATTAAAATCTGTAATAAATTCTTTTGAAGTATGATATCAAAACAGGGGAGATAATTGGCCACTACAAAATTGATAAATAAATTGTGTGTTAATTGATAAAATGAAAAAATCAGGCTTTTCTGATTTTAAACAAAAAAAAAAAAAAAAAATGTGATCATGAGGGTATTTGATGATGTGGAAAATGTATTTATTTTTTTGTATCTAATAGAATTATCTATTAAAAAATGTATTGCTCATAACTATTTGAACAAGCACAAAATCATTTTTTTCTTTATTATCTAAAATTGCAGGAACCATTTAAGACTTTTAGTTGAGGGGATCAAAATTAACTTACTAGTTTGGCAACTTTTCAAAATAGCAATGTGAGTTTAATAAGTGTCCAGGGTATGACACAAAACTAAAGACTGAAAACATGTTGAATACTAGCTTGCCTGATGATCAAAACCGTGAAACTCTGAGTTGTGAATTCTTATTCCGTTTTATTATTCTATTTTATATTTGAAATATATTGATATTGCTTGGCATTTTCATGATTTGAGCACTGGGAAGATTTTTTTTTACTCAGGACATCCTATTAATATGTAATATTACAGAATGATGGAGTTAGGCAAAGTCCTTGGGAGTCTATGGCATCTGGGTAAACATTAGCCAGCCAGGTAGCTTAACATCACATGACCTAAGAGATTTTTTTCCATGCCATTTTAATAAATTCTTCAAGGCAAAGAGTCTTAAATGCTGAAAGCTTCTCAGCTCAACCAACAATGCCACAACTTCTTTTTTTTTTTTTAAATTTCATAGGAATATATACATTTATAATGTGTATATGTTTTTAAGAAAGGTTAAAGAAAGTTAAGAAACAATTTGCCAAGTGTGTTTAAGAACCATGTACATTTCATGGTTCTTAGTCAGGCTGAGAACTTTTCAGTATCCTCTCATTAAATACGGTCTTTCTTTTTATTTGATTTTAGAGTATAAAGGTGTCTTTATAGAGGCACTTGTGATGTAATGGTTATCATTGTTAGAAATGGGTATGGTAACCTGAGTTCAAACACTGGACAAGGCTGTTTGCATTTCACATAGCGCTAATACCCTTGGAAAAGGTATGAATGCCACTATTTTCCCTCCAGTGATGAATAGATAGTAAGGCAGACTGGGCTCTTTAACCTTGGTATGACAACAAGGAGAAGGAAAATTCTGAATTCAAAACCTGTAAAACTCTGCTTAAATTGACCTTGTGTCACATCCTACTTGTTCTGAGGTGTGTGTGTGTGTGCATGTGTGTGTGTATAATATATGTATATATAAAGGTGCCTTTAAATAGAACTGTCACTGACACTTTTATAAACAAGACTGAGAAATGAACTAATCTGACAAGGAGCCCCAGGGCAGTGGCTCAAGCACATGTGACCCCCAGATCCTTTAAGTACACTTGATAGATTCAATCAAGTCAGAACAGACACCAGTGTATTTAGTACTAACCTAAAGCAAAGGACCGCAATGGCTCCTCCAAAGTTTTCATAAGTTAATTTAGATAATGTAGATATTAAAGTTCTAAGTTGAATAGGCTTCAAGGAGAAATTCCTCGAGGCATTTTCTTCATTTGTCAGTTAGTCTTACAGCCAACCTGATCAGAAAGTGGTGTCAATTTAAGAAACACCATATTTCCTGGTATCAAAGATGCTCTCTATGACTGTACTTTATAAGCTCTCCAAATAGTTGTTCATTGAATCATTTAATCCACTGTTTCTCAACCATTTTTCAGCCTCATCAGTGGTACTTATTATATCCTGACTGTATTCTCAACATTGACCAAGTGGGTAGAGTGATTGCCAATGGCTCAGGAGACCAGGGTTCAATCCCCAGTTGAGTCATACCAAAAACTCAAAAAATGATACTTAATATGTCCTTGCTTAACACTCAGCATTATAAGATATGCATCAAGGGTAAAGTGGAGCAATCCAGGGAAAGGAGTAGCACCTTCCCCTACCCCTTATGTGGTAGCAATTGAAAAGGGAGCCTTTAAGTCACTCTCAACTATGGTCACCAACTTCACTTATTCTCTACAGAGGAGTGAGACACACCACCACCAACACTCACTTTTCAGGGTATGACATGAAACTGCATCTGGGGGAAAGTCCATGCCAAGAAAGAATTTTGTGTGATTGGTTAGAAAATTCAGAATTAAAATCTGTAATAAATTCTTTTGAAGTATATCAAAACAGGGGAGATAATTAGCCACTTGTGGATTTGTCTTGGTAGAAATGCACCCTAGTTTTGATCACATATTAGGACATCTGTGAATATTTTTAAACCAGATCTTTTTAAAATCAAAAAAATTTCAATCTATTAAAATATTAGTAAATTTAGCAGAATATTCTGTTTTTCATTTAGCATTACTTCACTGATGATGATATACAAACCTGCTCTCTGTCTTCCTTAAGTCTCTAAAAACTCTTCTATTATATAATTTTACTCACTGCCCTTGTCATAACAACACCTATGGTTTAGCATGGAACCTATTGAGAAATGCTGATTTAATCCTAGGTTTCTACACTATGAACACTTAATTCTTTGATCCATTAGCCCTTTTATCCTCTTATACCCTGTACCTGAGCTCCCCAATTTCACAGAAAAATAATAATCAAACTTAAGATACATTCAAACTTTTCTCCAAGATGCAGACATTTTTCTTTAAAGCTATCCTATTATTCCATTAAAAGAAAGGCTGTAAATGGTTGCTGTATTTAACCTTTTATTATTAGCATTTGTTTGTATCTCTTTAAGTATAAAATATTGGTGTATAGTAAAATATCATCATCATATCATGTTGCTCACACGAATTCCCCTGACTCTCTCTCACCTCTGACTCTCTCTCATCCATCCTCCTCCGACAGGTCTTCTAAGCTACATTCTATGTCCATAAATGGCTGTTGTAGATAAATTCTAGCTGGTCATCCAACACTTACTCGTCCATGTGAAGGGGTGCATAGGAAGTTGTCATTTATCAGTTCATCCTTATTTCTCCAGCTGTGTCCTACATCTTGTTCATCTAATTTGGATGTTTTTTTTTTTTAGATGGGAGATAGGTGGCCGAACAGCTGCTGTTTTGGGGGATGTTGCTTCCAGGATTTATTCAGTATAACTTGTAGCATTCTTGTGCAATTGCTGTCAAGCTTTTTCTTGATACACCTTATCAGTGTCCATGTGGTGCATTCATATAGTAGTATATATATATGACTGCTGCTTATCCAATAAAATAAAATGCAATTTTTTCCAAGTAAAATATCACTCATCCCTAAATATTAGTCTTACAGTGAAGTAGGTCCAAGTCTTAAATATTTGGCTCATGGTGTATTCGAAAATAACACTCAGTTCTACAATATATAACAGAATAGCACTCAGCCCTAAATATTAGGCTTATGATATGTAATAGCTCTCAACTCAAAATATCTGGTTTATAGTATAAAATAACTCTCAGACCTAAATATTAGGCTTATGATATATACGACTCATCTCAATGTATTAGTCTTTAGTTTTCAGCTCAAAATATCTGGCTGAAGATGTATAGAAAAATAGCTCTTGACCCTTAATATTGGGCTTACAGTGTATGATAGAATAGTTCTCTGCCCTAAATATCTAGTTTACAAATTCAAAAGATTTAAAATGCTCCATGCAGTACTTTTAGGGTCATGTATTTATCAAGGTCTCCCTGCCAGCCTATATTAATTCAAAACAGCTGAGTATAAAGATTTAAATCTTGTGATTTTTAAGCTGAACATTAAGAAACTGGAATCTCTTCATTAAGCCAATCCATCACACTGGCAATTCAAGCACGAGTAAAGCAGTCAATAAATTGGGTATCTAAAACTCTTAATGATTATTTGATTTTTGAATTGTTGTATTGAATCAGATGTATCAATTTAGTTCAATTAATTAAGCTAAAATGCTGGATTTTGAGTAAATGTTTATTTTTTCATTTTTGTTTATTTTTTGAATTTTATTCAATTGAAATAAGCAGTATTCATTAATTTACAAAATAAGTCAAGAGAAAAATTATCTTCCGGAATCAAAAATTCTTTGCTCTATAAAGACGTGTAATGGTTCAACATCTCTTGTTAAATCTGACTGATTACTTAGCCAGCTTATCTAATGCTGAATTAAAACTCTTCATAAACCAGTTCCTTGATTTATCTAAAGTGCATAAATAAATTTTCTTTAACAAATCACACCCAGTCAGCAGAGCTTAAAATACATTTACTGTGTCCCTTGCAGATGGGTAAGAATGCCCTAAGAAGGTATGTCCTGCATCTGATGTGATAGTAACTGTTAGAGTTCTATGGGTCAAATAGAGCTATTTAAAAATTATTTGTATTTGATAGAAATATTTGATGCTATACAACTGTGTGTAAAATTTTTCTTTTAGATAAGAATACTTGATATCATATATTTGTGCATAAAAACTCTTAACTACACAAAAATGTATCTCTAAGCATACAATGAATGTTATTTCCTAACCTCTTGGCACAAAATAACTTTAGACAGGTTGTCATGTTGTTAAAATCAATCTATCAATCCAAGGAAAATTTTTGAGGAAAGTATGATTTTTGATGGAAAAGGATTATTTTCTTTTAAAAACCAAAGATTTGAAAAGAGTGATAGAAAATGATCCTAAAACTTCCGTCAAAGGGAAATGTAAACTACTTTATCCATGATTTGAACTCGTTTCAAATCCTTGGCTCTCTTAATATGGATGGTAATACAATTTATACAAATAACTACACTTCCAGGAGGCAAAAAAACACAAATTCAAGTTTTACTTTCCATTTGTCATAGAAATAAGGATTTAAACTGAGTAAATAGCTACTAAAAATAAAAACTGAAAGAAAATTGTCAAAATTAATCGTAATAAGAGTTTGACAAATCTTCATCCAAAAAATAAAAACAAAAATGCAGTTAACCCTTCTAGTGTGTAGAAAAAAAAAAGTACCAATCTGTGTTGTGATTTAGATTTCTATTGTACTGATTGTAGTATTGTTAGTCAAACAACTGGTACAGATAACCAAGTTTCTTGAGGGAAAAGGAAACATGAGTTCAAATCTCAGAATGTAACACAAATTTTGCCCTTGGATAGTGTGTATTATTTCTTAATTACTTATGCTGTAAAAAGTATAGAAAATGATTATTATTCTCTTCAAACTTTGCTTTTGTACCCTGGATAATATTATGTAACACAAATTTTGTTCCTTGTCATTTCTTAATTGGTTACATTGTAAAAGTATAGAAAATGGCTATCAAACTTTACTTTTGTACCCTCAATAATGAAATTTAAAAATAACCTTTTTTTTTCTATGTAAAAACAGATAAATTTGCACATTTTCATTTAATAATAAGAATCAAAATTTACAAAAAGTAACAAAAATGTTGAGTAAGTTCTAGAAAATTCTCTATCAGTAACTCAGCACAGAATCTATTTAGAATGTTCAGGAAAATGGGTAAATTTGAAAATTTTTATCACCTAGGTTGAAAAAGCAAAATTTAAAGAGAAAAATAGGTCATAAGCAATTAAGAAAGAACTTGTTCCGCTCAGTAACAAGAAAAAGTAAAAATAAATTGTTACTTAGTGTTATTGATATTGTTCTTTGCTGTTGTAGAAATAATGATTTAAGTGAGTTGGGATTTAAACACAAATAAAAAAAAAAAGAAAACTTGGCAACATTGTTGTTGATGATGATCATGGTAATAATAGTTGTTGTCATCATTGACTTCGTTTCCTGTTTTTTTTGGTGGGGGGGATACCATTCTCTGATTTTGGCTTAGGACATTGTTTCTTCCTATTTTAAGATAAAAAAAAAAAATTTAATTATGGAATTGAATTTTCTGAAAATTTTGCTTGATTCATTTAGTTTTCTTAATGTTATACAAAAAGTCAGAAAATCATCATTTAAAAAAAAATGATAATGAAAATAATATTTAAAAAGAAAGAAAGATTCTGAGCCAAAATTTTGAAAATACTCATTAAAAGAAAAAAAGAAAACTATATATCCATTCATTCTGTACAGAGTAATATCGGAGGATATATCGTGGAAATCTGTCTTTTCAGATTAAAGCAATTTTAAGTCCACTAGATTGGAGATGTGCCTTAATTTGTATCTTAAGGTATTTTATAAAGACTGGCTATTAAATTATCAAGGAGCTTAAAAAATGGGATTTAATTGTAGCTTGGATTATAATTAGCCAATGATTTTACTGAAAATTCTCCGTCAGTTTTCTTTATTTTACTCTATTGAAAAGGATCTTACATGTGAGGCACCTTATGTGCTCATAAAATCCTTTATACTATTTTCTCCAGGTATTCAGTTAACAAAAGAGAAAAGTACAAGAAATGAAGTCCTTTGTAAATCTGGTGTAGGATACAATAATTATCTCTCTAAAGATAAATTGCATGTTCACTCCATGCTCCATAGAGAGTTACATGAAAGTTCCAAAAGATCATTTTTGTTCTTTTTTTTCACCTCTCATCTTTGGAAAGTAGAAACATGGTCTCTGACAAGAGTCAGAGAATGGTAAAATCACAAGGCTACCTTTTGTCTACCTTTATCAAGTTTTTCCTTTTTTATTTGTACCCCTACCTCATACTGCTTTTTCATGGAACAATATGTAATGTACCATAGCCACGATATGGCTATTTGGGAAATGTACATTGATTGTTCATAATGTTCATAACCACTTATAACTTAGAACATAGGAATGTCGAAATTCAAAAACACGTAACGACTTCTTTGTTCAGGTACGAAACCTTTTTATTACTTTTGAGTTAAAGGTTTCGACATATAGAGAGAGACACAATCTTTTTATGCTAGCTTCTTCATCTGGCTCCAATCTCATGCGGCACCCATGGCGTGCAAATTCATCTCGCCTCAGCGAGCCCCAAAAGTCAAACCTCCTCATTCAGCATCTAGTTTCAACTCTCTTAACTTTCTTCAAATTCCCAAAATCCTCTGCGCGCTTCCGGTGCGTGACATCATTCACACTGTCACCCATTTCTTTTCTCGGGCTATTGCGACATCTCTGAGTGACATGTCTGCTCTGCACGTGCCCACATTAACATCTGCATCAATGTTGCACCTAACTAACCCATGTGCTGAGCCAAAAGGTTCTCAGCCTAACTAAACCCAAAGGCATGAATCGAAATCCCTCAGCCATTATATTACTGTAATTCTCACTGTTGGGATACTTTTGTGCATTCTTTCCTTTTAATAGCACTTGCTGGTATTATGTATATAAAAGGTTAGATGTTCCTATATATATATATATATATATAGAGAGAGAGAGAGAGAGAGATTATCTTTTCTTTTATACAGTTGTGTTCTGTATTAGCATAACATGGATATACTAATGCTAATATTGGTCCTTGGAGAGTGGAAAAATCAGTAAAAAAATCTTGGCCACTACCAAGTAATCAATAAAAGGTATTAGGCTGTATGAAAAATAGTATCACATTTTCAAGAGGATAGTTGCCCAGTCAGCTAAGGCTGTAGAATACGCTGACTGCATCTCTGTAGAGGGGTAAGACTCCCCGCCAACGTGTGTCCTGGATATGACACTAAACAATCTGATGGTGAGGTTTCAGTAATGCTGGAGCTTTGGGAAATGTGAAGTACTCCTTCATTGCCATTACTCTCTGGTCCACTGACTCAGAGTAGTAGTAACTGTTAGGGTCCCATCTGTGGGTCAAATAGAACAAAACCGCTTACTTATGCTAAACTGAATTGCTTGAAATAGAACTGTTTTGACATTTAAACTACATACTTATGCTAAACTGAATTGTTTGAAATGGAACTGTTCTTGTATGCTAAACTGCATTGTTTGAAATAGTACTGTTTTTGACTTTGAAACTGTACTTACGCTAAACTGAATTGTTGGAAATAGGACAGTTTATTTGTATAAAAATGGATTTGGCATTAAATAACCTATAAAAGTTGATATGCCATAAACCCAAACAAACAATCAAGAAGATAGAAATGAATGGTAATATAGATATTTTAGCAAGTTTGTGTAAAACTAACACACAAGTGCAGAAAAGTTGGGCTGACCTAAAGGCATGAAATATACCTACACATTTTATTTTACATAGTCATTCATAGGTTAAATACTCTTGACTCATCAGTTGTGGTATCACAGCCCACTCAGTCTTACTGGCTCCCCAATGTCTATCCCCACCCTCTATGTTGTAATTGTTTCAAAAAGATCTATTGGCCACCAGGTTTGGTTGAAAATGTACAAATCATGGGTCAGCTCCACAAAAAAAAAATAAAATAAAAAAAATAAGTAAAATCTGATTTCAGAATACCACACATATAGCTGTCTTTATTGATGACAATTTCTTTCCTGGTTTATCCTGATCAAGGGAGTGCATATGACACTTTGCAATATAGGCTTGGGTGCTGATCTTCGCTATCATAATATGTGTTGCAGACAAAAACTTGTTCCGTTTTTTTATCACATTCTTATAGCCAGCTCTCAACTAATTTGTTTTTATTGGTCTTGTCATCACCTATAGTAGGTAGGGTAGGATCACAGACCAATGATCAACCCAACCATTTCTGGTTGAGTTGCCACTCATCTGCTCTAATCCTGATTGTTTATTTGAATATATGTGGTCTGAGCTTCCAGAAAAGAAAAGTTTTTCCCTGCATAGACTTCCCAAAATTAATTTACTTTAAAAAAATGATAACCTTGTTAACTGACTTCTGACTATACTAGCATAGAAGACTTTAGTTTATAATGGACTTAAAAAAAATATAACCCTTTAATCCCCATTAAGAAATCCTTCTCTTTTTATTTTATCATCTTTTAAAATCTATCACCTCCCCCCTGCCAACTTGTTTAGCTATCCAGTTCATTCGGCAAGTACTGTAGAATATGCTAGCTGCAGAGAGATAAGACCCCCTCAACCGTTACCACCAAGAAATGTCCTAGATATGACACTAAACTGCACCTTGCCCAGTCGGCTAGGGCTGTAGAATATACCGACTGCACCTCTGCTCCCAGGTCCACTCTGGCCTGGAGTGGTAGCACCTGATAGGGCCTTATCTATGCGTCAAATAGAACTAAACTACATACTTCTGCTCAACTGAATTGTTTGAATTAGAACTGTTTGACTAAACTGAATAACTTGAAAAAGAAATGTTTTTGACAATTAAACTGTGTACTTATGCTTAATTGAATTGTTTGAAATAGAACTAATTATTTGTATAAAAATTGATTTTGTATTAAATAACCTACAAAGATTGATATGCCATAAAACCCAAGCAACCAACTAAACTGCACCTGATGGTGAGGCTCAAATTCTGAAGCTTTGGAGAATGTAGAGTATCTCTTCATTGCCATTAATCCCAGGTCCACTTTGACCTAGAATGGTAGTACCTGTTAGGGTCTCATCTATGGGTTAAATAGGACTGTTTAATCATTTACTATATTGAAACCATTTGACTGTGCACAAACAAATGACTGATGTTAAATTGAATTATTGGTATTACATAGCAATACTAGGAAGCATTTAACTGTGTGTAAATGAATGATGTTGAATAGAATAATTAATGTTAAATAGCAATACTTGAAATCATTTAACTGTGTACAAACAAATGAGCTCTGGATAATTTAAATATGTCACCTACAGACTATTCATTTTTTATATGTATAATAGCATTTATGCTAAATTTTAAAATTTAGTTTTGACATACATATAAAACCACTAATAAAAACTAAGGAAAAAAGGACTTAATTTAATTGAAAAATTTATTGTATATAGTCAATGTAAAATAAAAGCTATTAAAACAGTAATACTTAAAATGCTAAAAACATAAGTGGCTAAAGGAACTAAATTATCTGAATTTGAGGAAGGTGAGATTACAGTACTGAAATGAGTCAGAAAATATCAGAGAGAAATTTTGAAGGCCTTAGTAACAGTAAAACTGTTATCTGCAATTACTTGAAAAGTTCAAATAAGTATGGAACAAGAAAACCGACTAGCTGGCCAGAAAAATTATCCTCACAATTCAAGAGATGAATTGTTTGCAAAGTAAAAAAGAAAACTTTATCAACATCAAAAATATTGAAATCTCTAGTGGATGCTCTTTGCAGTACTAGAACAATTAGAAACCATTTAAACAACGAAAAAAATTAAGCATTTGAAAAGAATTCATTGTCCAAGGTTAACTATGAACCACAACGAGAAATGACTGGAATATGCCCATCAATAAAGAATGGCAAAAAGTTTTTTTTCTCCGATAAAAAGAAATTCAATTTAGTCAGTCCAGATGGCTTTCAGAAGTTCTGGCATGCAAAAAATTTTCCAGAAGAGAATTATTCAACAAGGCATAGTGAAGGAGGATCTCTTATGATCTGGAGGGCCTTCCTATCTTCAGGAAAACTTAAACTACAATTTATCTGTGTTTGAGAAAAAGCAGCAGATTATGTGAAGATGCCAAATGATTTATCTCTTACACAAGAAGGATGTTGTCTATGTGGAGAAGAATGCATTTTTCAGCAAGACAATGCTGCTATCAACAATGCATCAATAACAAAAAATTACTAGCTTGAACAAAAAATAAGACTTCTTGACCCCCCAGTGTGCTCTCCAGACCTCAATCCTATAGAAAATCTGTGGGATTGATTGTTACAAAAGTTTATGAAGGAGGTTGACAGTACCCAGCAATTTCTGAACTCCAAAATGTAATCTTAGATGTATGGGAAAAATACCTTTAATTCAACTCCGGAAACTAGTTGATAGTATGCCAAGCTTTGGAGGATGTAGATTATCAAAACTAACAGCGGGTCTATAAAATATTAAATAAAAAATTTGCCTTTATATTCAATAGTTTTGCTCACTGGTCTTATATTTATGTAAAAATAAAATTTTGAAATTATGCATAAATGCTAATATACATATAAAAAAGGAATTGAAATTTCTTCATATTTTCAATTTAATTGTCTTTATGCCTTATCTTTCTAATATCTGATTTTCATAATTCAAAAATTGTAAACAATATCTTTTTCTTCTTTTTTGAGGGTGGTCTTATATCTTTGTCCAGGGGTGTATATATATGATTTGGTATTGAATAACCCATGAGGGTTGATATGCTATAAAACACAACCAACCAAGTTTATTTAGACTACTTTTTGATAATACTATAAATGCACATCCATTTACAGATGTACATATATGCTACCTCAGCTTGCACACACCCATAAAGATACACTCACACCCACATACACATACACACATACATGCTATGTCTATATGCATACATACTCTTATAGACATGGTCTCATGTATGCATTATTGCACCTAAATCTGTGCAACTATGGACACAAGTGCATAAAGTGTCACTCGGCTGTCAAGTTACTTTAACATTTAAAAAAAATTGCTGTTTCCTTTTTGGTTGAGCCAAGAATTTTTCAGCCACCCACTGTGTGTGTGTGTGTGTGTGTGTGTGTGTGTGTGTGTGTGTGTGTGTGTGTGTGTGTGTGTGTGTGTGTGAAGTTTTTATCTGCATTAAACTGTAAACTTCAATAAAACTTAATTTTCTACAACAAAATATATTTTTCTTTTTGCAAAATTTTCCCATAATCAGATTTTTTCATTCAGACAACAGTTAACTATGATATTATGTTGTTCAGAAAGTAACATCCGATTTTCAAGAGAGAAAAAAATAATTAAATTAAATTTTATTGATCAATATCATAATTACATTAACTTATAGTAAAAGCAATTTTCTATTCAATGATAATAAAATTTCAGGGTTTCTGATGAAAAAGAAACATGAGACCTGAATTAATATCTTCTTTATTTGTTGTTGAATGTTTTAGTAATCAGAACAAATAATAATCTTAAGGTACTAAAAGTGGTGAGTGTATTAAAGATGAGGTAAGACAACTTTAGCCTAACTATTTTATATTCTCCTTGGACACCTCACAGTCATACAAGCAAGGGTTGACAAACTGGGCTAGCAGACAATCATTATTGAATTCAATTCTCACTGTTTACTTCTGGCTTTGTGCCAAAGTTAAACATAGTAAATGATTGATTTTAACTGGCATGTCAACCTGTCTGGATTTATTTTATACCAGACCCAGAGTAGTTGCACCTGATGCCGTCTCATCTATGGGTCAAATAGAATTGTTTGACATTTAAAATGTGTGCAAACAAATGGCCCATGTCTAATGGAATTGTTAGTGATACATAGCAATATTTGGAACTATTTAACAGTGTTGAAATGAATAGGTAATGTCAAATATAATTATTAGTATTAGATAGCAATAATTGAAACTATTTAACTGTGTAGAAACAATAGTGATACTAATGTGCAAATAAATTTGTTCTAACTCAATTAAATATAAAATTACCACCAAACTATTTGTTGGCAATTCATATGTATATCTATTTGGACGTGTGCAGACAAATGACTGATGTTAAATTGTTATTGTTACAGAGCAAAACAAGAAACCATTTAACTGTGTACAGACAAATGATTAATAGTAAATAGAATTATTTGGGTTAGATAGAAATACTTGAAACCATTTAACTTGTGCAAAATGAGCTCAGGCACATTTAAAAATGTTATTAAAATGTGTTTACTAATCATATCTAATATATATGTATAAAGAGGATTTTGCATTAAATAACCTACAATGGTTGATATGCCATAAAACCCAACTAAACCGAATTATACATATTTGATATATATAAAAAGAGGATTTTGCATTAAATAACCTACAATGGTTGATATGTCATAAAACCCAACCAAACCAAACCAAATAATATATATTCGATATATATGTATAAGGAAGATTTAGCATTAAATAACCCACAATGATTGATATGTCATAAAACCTAACCAAACTAGACCAAAAAAGTGTGCTCCACATGTGCTAAAACTTCAGAACTGAAGCCTCATCATTTTTTTCTTAAAAGGAGTATTAGCTCTCCACAGGGAATACAGTCAGCATATTCTAAGTCCCACCAACAAAACAAACTTAGTAAATGATGACTATATATTCTTCTGGATTTGTTTTGCTGAGAGAGGCTTTGCAATGTCATTTTTGGAGGATAACTTCGTTTCACTCCATCAATTCTGTACTAGGAATAGACTGCAATAGTTTATCAGTTGGTTGGTATAAGAGCAATCAACCCTTATTGGGTTATTTAATGCCAAAGTCACTTTTCTTTTTAATAAGCAATTATATGGTTTCAAGTAACAAATGATATTCATTTGTAAACAATTATAGCTTCAAATAAATATTCTTAACACAAATAATTTGTTTACTTATATATCTTCAAATATTCCTATCTAATACAAATAATTTCTAAACTGACATAATATATCAATAGGACCATAACAGGTACTGCCATTCCAGGTCAGAACTGTTGCCTCACCACCAAATACAGTTTAGTGTTATACCTAAAACACTTATTCTTCTAGCGAGAAAGAGGAAGTCTTACCCCTCTATAGGAGATATACAAAGTGTATTCTAGGTTCTGCCAATAAGGCCAAGAACATCTGTAAGAAGAATCTTTTTATATTACAAGGTCATTGTGAAGTTATATAAAAGTGAAGTTAACATATAAAAGTTCTTTTAGATCTACATTTTCTTTTTTAAGTAGAGTAATTATACTATGACTAGTTAATTTGGCATCACTTGTGTACGATATGGACTTGTGGCTCAGTTGTAGAGTTTCAGCTATGGGATCTGTGGTTACTGGTTCAATCTTCAGTGGTGGAGATCATAGTATACACTGCTAATCAGACCTAATAAGGTCATAACAGGTGTCCAGTGTTTCCATATGTCATGTGTAAGTGTTCGCCAGATTTTCTGGTCATGGTAATTCAATTCATAATAGTTTTTTACTAAGCTGAGCTTATACGAGACCCTAACAAATACTATTAATCTGAGTCAGAGTAGACATGGGAATAATGGCAATGAAGAGTTAGGATGTGCCCATGGTGTAATGGTTATCATCGCAGGAATTGGACACTGCGACACGAGTTCAAATCCTGGACTGATTGCATTTCACATAGTACTAATACCCTTGGAAAAGGTATGAATCCAATTATTCACCCCCCAGCTATGGGTAAATAGTAGGGCAGACTAGGTTCTTCAGCCTTGGTTAGGCAACTAGTCTAGGAGAAGGAAAACTCTGAATTCAAACCTGTTAAACTCCGCTTAAAAAATTGACCTTGTGTCATATCCTGTCTGAGCGGAGGGGTTGGGTAAATATGATAATGGCAATGAAGGGTTAATTTCACACTTGCCAATACTGCAGAACCTTACGACTGGATACAGTTTTCTGTCATAGACAAGACACTACAGTTGTAGATAATAGTAGCTTATGCAAGTATTTACTTTATCATACTTTAGCTTAGAATAGTCAGGACTTGTTTTAAAAGATGTGAAAATGCAAAGATAGTAATTTTGTGTTTAGTTATATTTTCAAAATTTTGCAAATGAACATTGGGGTTCATTCTTATCTCATTAGCCAATGATGTATATCCCAGTTTGGTTGTTAATTAAGGCTAGAGAGCCCACAAATTATATAATATTCAATTAGTACTGGGACACTGAAGTTTCTGGTCTACAGAGCTGCATATTAAAGAGATATAAATATATTAACCAATGCTTTCCTTAACAACTTTAGAAAATACAAGGACTCCAAACTTGTATTTTAGCTCCTCTCTTTTGACCAGGTGTCATGAGGAGATGAAAATGGTGATTTTATATTTTCTTTTTGTTTTCTTGAACTATTACTATACACTGCTGGCATGCTAAACCTGATTTTGAATTTACAGGTTTTCTTCTTCTAAACTAGTGACCCCCAAAGCCTGAGAGTTCTATTTTTTTTTTCTAAGCCACTTCATGAAAAGTCACTTGGTCATGCTGACTAGTTGTTAAGTAAGAATTAGGATTTAGTTTTTCTTAGATTTTTCAAGCCACTCTATGGCAAGTCACTTAGTCATCTTGTGGTTGGAGGTTTAATTCCTTCTCTGAGACTGCTTGCTCTACTAAGGTTAGAATGCTTCATATCCTCCGCTATTTTACCATTTAACACATTGTTAGGTGAAGAGAAGACTACATGTTTTTCCCAAGGGCATTAGCATAGAGTGAATTACAAACAACTTCATAAAAGATTTAAGCATGCTTTCCAAATGTTAACCATTATATGAATGAAGCCACTTCCTTTTAGCATTTCTTAATAAATTTCAGACACTAAACAGATAAAACCACTAAGGATGTTGGCTTGTACTTATAGTGACATTGTTTTTAGTTTAAGATTCAGTACTATGTTACGTATAAATTCTGCTTTGCATTGAATGGTTCTTTTTACTTTGATTACAGATTTTATTGGAGATAATGTCAAGTCTTGCATCCTGCTGCCAATTTAACAGTTTATTGAACTGTATTCTCTGTTTTATTCCTAAGCCAGACTTGTTATTCTTCAGAGACTGCCAAGGAATTTGAAACTTTTGATACTTGAATTTGCAAGTAAAAATACAATAAAAAGTTTGTGATAGAGTCCCTTCTTTTATGCTGGGGGCTAGGGTTTAATTCCTACCTGAGGATAATATAATCATTTTTAGGGCTTTGCAATATATATATATATATATATATATATATACACACATGCAGTATTTCAGTTATAAATTCAAACGAGGTTCATTGTAACCGCTGACAACTCTAAGTTTCATGCAAATGCTCTTCAGGTGAGCTTATATCCAAATATCCTAAGTATGGATATAATCTCACTCAAAGATCATGTGTATTAAACACAATCGTGAGTGATTTTAATATATACCTTGTTTTATTTTACTATTGGAATATTGCTCAGCCTTCTTATGTAACTGATTTTTGTATAACTGGTTTTGAGCATTTTTAGTGGAATTCTTTAATTCTATACAAGATTTTGTAGAAAAGCACTCAGCAAAACCAAGATAGCCCATTCAGCTGGGGCTGTAGAATACACTAACTGCACCTCTGCAAGGGGGTGAGATCCGCCAAGCAAAAGAGTATCCTGGACATGACATTAAACAATCTGATGATGAGGTTCCAGTGATTCTGGAGCTTTGGGGAATGTGAAACACCTCTTCATTGCCATTGCTCTCAGGTTCACTCTGGCCCAAAGTGGTAGCACCAGATAGGGCCCTATCTATGGATTAAATAGAACTAAATTGAGTACTTATGCTGAACTGAATTGTTTAAAATGGAACTGTTTTTGACAATTAAACTGTACTTATGCTAAACTGAATTGCTTGAAATAGAACTGTTTAACATTTAACTGTGTGTTGACAAAATCTATTCATATATTAAACTGAATTGTTTGACTAAACTGAATAGCTTGAAATCGAAATGTTTTTGACAATTAAACTGTATATTCATGCTAAACTGAATTGTTTGAAATAGAACTATTTGCATAAAGATAGAGTTGGCGTTAAATAACCTGCAAAGGTTGATATGCCATAAAACAAACCAACCAACAGCAAGACCAAGAAGGAGATACCTTTTTTTCCTATTTTGCTTATTTTTAGAAGAGTTAAAGAAATTTAATTACTTGATCTCTATCTTTCTCTCTATGTCTCTTGCAGTTACTCTTTCTCTTTCTTTTTTCTTCTGTCACTTCAGTCTTCTTCCTTCTTTGCATCATTTTTTTCGCAATTTCTCATTCTCTCCAACTTACTCTTTTTTCTCTTGTTTCTTTCTTTCTTTATACAAGTAATGCTTTGTGTTGATATCGCAACAAAATTTCTCATTAGTATGTAATGAAACCATGTTGCATAACTGATAAATTGTGTATGTGCCTTAACCCCCAGCCCTTCTGACATGAGGTCAGTTTTTAATAGGAAGTACAGCTAGTTTGAATTCAATTTTTACCTTCTCCTAGACTGGTTGGCATGCCAAGTCTAAAGAGCTTATTCAGAATTATTATTTTACCTATTGCAAAGGGAAGAAAATTATATATAAGTTGTTTTGTAAGTAGATTCATGTATATGATATCATAGGTAAAATTTATATATTAGAATGCTTCAAAAGTACTGTTTTTCTTTTTTTAAACAACTATATGTTTACTGAAGGTTATGGTGATGCATTTTCCATAATTTTTACTTATTCATTGCAAATTATTTTTCATTTTGAAAAGATTGCCCATGATTTTTATCATGAAAATGCTTTGCAAATAATTTCTTTTGCGATGAAAATATATTGTTGTATACTCATAAGGAATGAATATATATGGATAAAGAATGAACATAACACTTCTTTATAAAAAAAATATAACTCTCACACTTAATTCTCTAAAAGGGGTTGAAGCTTCTATAGTGTATGAGAGACGGATGGACCAAGGCAGAGATACAGGCTGCTATATTGACCTATAACTTTTCTTGACCATACCACACCGTGTTATTTTCAAGGCCCCACTTAGCACTTCTGCTTCTCAGCCAAGGGAACTCAAATTGAGGCCACTGTGGGCTGCTTGCCCCAGCGGGCACTCTTAGAGACTACAAACTGAGTCTGACTCAACTCACTCCGAGTCTCACGTTGGCATCTGCATATATGATTTTATAACGCCCATGACTTCTGATCAACCACATGACTGCTTCCGCTTAATTACACAGGTGTGTCCTGTTCAGAGAAATCTCTGATTGACAGCTGAGTCAAGGGTCAATATGCAACAGTATTGCCAATGACTTTTCACTATGAAAAGGTGTTGCTTATAACTTAGTAGCAGTTTTTATAACCTGTGATACCACTTTCAAAATCTAATGAAGAATATACATAAATATATTTAGTGTTTTTATGTAATTAATTGATTATAAAGCCTTAATGAGACTTTTGCATCTGTTTTGATTTTGCTAAGATTTTACTGTTAAGTGTTCAGTTAACTATGAATAGCAATGCAGAATTTTAAAAAGATTTTTGATCTGTCAATCAATATCTTGTTTTGTTTTAATCGGTTTCATAGCTGAAAATGTTTGTTTATATTTGTATGTTGTTCTGAAACAGCCACTATCAACATAAGCAAATTTTCTTAGTTGCAGAAAATGTTCACAGAATAATGATTGCTAGAAGTTAATGATGGAGGTGCCTGTGGTGTAATGGTTATCGCCGTAGGAAATGGACACGGCAACATGAGTTCAAATCCTGGACGAAACTGATTGCATTTCACATAGCACTAATACCCTTGGGAAAGTTATGAATCCAATAATTCTCCCTCCAACTATAGGTAAATAGGACAGACTGAATTCTTCAGCCTTGGTGAGGCAACTAGTCTAGGAGAAGGAAAACTCTGATTTCAAACCTATTAAACTCCACTTAAAAATTGACCTTGCGTCATATCCTGCCCGAGCAGAGGGGTTGGGTAAATATGGCAAGAAGTTAATAATATTAGAAGCATTTAAGATTGAGAGAAAGTACACAGATTTTGTTTTCAGTTATTAATTTTTTCTCAAGTTCTATTACAAGGTATCTTGAAGATTTTTTTTTGTTAAATGAAAATGGATTTACAAATTCAAATACACAGTGGTCTTCTTCAGCAAAATTGAAAACTTTGACATGATTTTTTAATAACATGACTTTTATTTTTTCCCCATAATTACATATTTTTAAAACTCAGATGCATCTCTCCATGTGTATTCAGCAAGGGAACCATTGATTTCAAACCAGTGAAGAAGTGTTAGCATAAAAATCAGAATTACACCAAGAGAAGATAATGATCTGTGCATTGCTGGATATAAAGTGTGTCCTCTGTGATAAAATGTTCATTTGTATTGAAGCAGTCAATTCTGAGAAGTATTGTCCTCAACTGAATGCCCTACACAAGGAATTAAAAAAAATATGTTACCATGATCAACACAGGAACACACAACGTAATACTTGCCAAAAAAAAATTCTCTCTAAATAAAGAGGCTTAATCATACATTAAACAGGCTCAGCTTTGCTCTCTCAGATGATCAACTTTTCAAATAACTATTTTTAATGTATTCTTGAAATTTCATAAGCTAAGTGCATTGATATTCAGATCAGAAAGAAAAGTAGTGATTATGATCGGTCTATAAAGCATGCACAGGAAATACGAATTAATGAAAACAAGGCCATATATAAAAATTAGTTAGCACGCTTATAGAAGAGTTATAATTGTAATAGACAGTATTATGTATAAACATGATTGTTTAGCATCAAATATACAGTGTTTATATATACATATACGTGTGTGTAGGTTTGTTTGTGTATATAAGTAAATGTGTCTGTGTGTGTGTGTAAATAGGAAAAAAAAAGAAGATATTCAGAGGATGTATTTATTTATTTATAAATATATTAATAAATACATGCAATATATGATCTGAATGTCTTTGTTTTTTGTTTATTTTTCATGCTTTATATTTACATTCTGTTAGATTTATTTCCATTTTTCTCATATACCCACACATACATACATATCTATATATATATATATATATATATATATATATAATTTTTATTTTTTTATTTTTTTATATATATATATCTTATATTTACATACTGTTGGATTTTTCCATTTTTTTTCTAATAAATATATATATATATGTGTGTGTGTTGCTTAATAGTTATCTTTGCAAAAATGATCTTGACAAGCCGTGTTCAAATCATAGAAGAGGCTGTTTGCATTTTACTTAGTTGATAACATCCTTGAGAAACATGATTCCACATCTACTTCCTCAAGCAATGGGTAGAATAGTTAAGCAGATTGGGCTCTTTTGCCTTGGGAGGGCAACTAGTCGAGGTGAAGGAAAGATTCTGATTTGAAAAACTGCTCACTCTTGACTTTGGTATTAAATAACCCATCAAGGGTTGACATGCCATAAAACCATTTAAGCATATGTCAGTTGCCAAGGTTAAAGAAAAGAAAGTAGAAGCATTTCACTCTTAGAATTGTATTGATCCATTATAAGAGAATTATTTGGCATGTTTCATAGCTGTTTGTTTTGACAGCACAGTTTCATTGACTTTTTCTAATATTTTTTACCATCAAGTCATTTTGCAGATATTTGGAAACAAGGCTTAACAATTTCTTCTGTGGCTGAAAAAGAATTTGGTTTGTTTTGACATTGGCAAAAAAAAGAACTTTGTAGGACACCTCAATCATTGCCACATTTTCTCAACATCATTAACAAATGAAGCCAGTCTATAAAGTAATGAGACTGAATTTTTATTATTCATGTTGGCAGTTTTGTTTGATTTATTTTTTTAATGGCATATCAGCTCTTTATGGGTTATTTGATGCTAAAATTTGATTTATTTATTCTGATTGTAACCCTTTTTGATATTCCATTGCATTTTTAAAAATTACACTTAAACTAGACTAGAATCCTTTGTTTTCTCACTGTAATATCATAAGTATTCCTATCTAATACAAATAACTTGTACACAGTTTAATGATTTCAAGTTTTCTTATCCAACATTAATAATTCTATTCAATAATAATCATTTATTTGCCCACTTGTATGTGGTTTCAAGTATTCCTACCAAATAAAAATGATTTTCAAAATTTGACCTCTTGATCGGATTCTAACATGTACCATCACTCTGGATCAGAATGGACATGGGAGTTATGGCAATAAAGGGGTGACTCCACAATACCCAGAGCACCACAACATGAGCACCACCAATGGATGAAGTTTCATGTCATACCAAAAACTTCTTGTTTGTGGGTAGGAAGGAGGAGGTCTTACTTTTGTGCTGGGGATACAGAGTATTTTAAGTCCTACCAAAACATTGGAAGCCAACAAGCATTGGTGGATAAATTTAAAATAGAATTGAACCCATATGAGATCCTTTGATCAGGATAGTTTAGGTATAGGTTTAATGCCCAAAATTACACTCTCAGACTTGTGGATAAGTATTGCAGTGGAATCCAGAACTGCAGCCTCACCACCAGATACAGTTTAGTGTCATATCCCAGATATTCCTTTTGTGAGGAGACCTTATCTCTCTGTAGAGGATGCAATTGGCATGTTCTAAACCCTGCTGACAGAGTGGATGTTTAAATGATAGTAAATCAATTGATTAGTGCTGATCTTAAACATGCATAAAAATAATCAGTTTATGCATAAAAACACTCAAAATTCGCACTCATCTGAGTAATTTTTTATTATTATAAGTACGGTTGGTTTTAGTGTATCTGTAAAATGGAGCACAATTAAATAGAATTATTTGTGTTAAATAGCAATACTTCAAAGCATTCAACTGTAATAAACAATAAATAGTACTTGCTGAAACAATGTGTACAAAAAGAATTATCAGTGTTAGATACCAATATTTGAAACTATTTAAATGTGTGTAAACAAATGATTTGTATTGAATTGGATTATTAGTGTCAGCAGTATTGAAACTATTTTAAATGTGTGCAAAGATTAAATAGAATTATTAGGGTTTGATAGCAGTACTTGAAACCATTTAACTGTGTGTCCAAATAGAATTATAAATGTTAGATAGCAATACTTGAAACCATTTGTGTGCAAAAGAATTAACTGTATTAGATGACAATACTTGAAACAATTTAACTGTGTGTAAACAAATGAGTTCAGGCTCATTTAAAAATGTTACCTACAAACTAATCACTTACAAATATATATATATATACATATATATATATATATATATATACCCATTCTCTCTGCATGTGCAGTGTGTTGGTTGGTTGGGTTTTAGGGCATATCAACCTGTGTAAGTTATTTAATGCCAAATCTATTTTTATGCAAATAATCAGTTCTATTTCAAATAATTCAGTTTAGCATGAGTACACAGTTTAATTATCAAAAATGTTTCTATTTCAAGCTATTCAGTTTAGTCAAACTGTTATAATTCAGCTAAGTATAAGTATGGATTTTGTTTACACAGAGTTAAATGTCAAAACAGTTCTATATTAAATAATTCAGTATAGTGTAAGTACAATTTCAATGTCAAAAACAATTTAAATGTAAGTACACAATATAATTGTCAAAAACATTTCTATTTCAACCTATTCAATTTAGTCAAAGAGTTCTAATTCAAACAATTCAGTTTAGCATAAGTATGCAGTTAGTTCTATTTAACCCATAGGTAAGGTCATATCAGGTGCTACCATTCCGGGCCAGAGTGGACCTGGGAGCAATGGCAATGAAAAGGTACACCACATTCCCCAAAGCTCAAGCATGACTCAGATTGTTTAGTGTCATATCCGGGACACTCATTGGGTGGGGGGGCTTACCCCTCTGCAGAGGGGCAGTTGGTGTATTCTACTGCCCCAAAACACAGAGTTAATTTCAAAACAGTTTTATTTCATATAATTCAGTTTAGCGTAAGTTCACAGTTTAGATGTCTAAACAGTTCTATTTCAAGCAATTCAGTTTAGCATAAATACACAGTTTTAATGTTAAAACAGTTCTATTTTAAACAATTCAGTTGAACATAGAAACACATTTTAAATGCAAAAATCAGTAAAGTCATGAAACCATGGTTTAGTTCAATTTAATCCATACATAGGACCCTTATCAGGTGCTACCACTCTGGGTCAGAGTGGACCTGTGAGTGATAGCAATGTAGGGGTACACCGCATTTCCGGAACCTCACCATCAGATTGTTTTGTCCAGGACACTCGTTGGGGAGGGGGTCTTACCCCCCTGCAGAGAAGCAGTCGGTGTATTCTACAGCCCCAGCTGACTGGGCAATGCGCTGTGTGTGTCGCAATGTCAATTTTTTAGTAGAGTTTAACAGCTTTGAATTCAGAGTTCTCTTCCTTTTACACTGAGGGCCATATCAAGGTTAAAGAGCACAGCCTGTCCTACTATTTACCCATAGGTGGAGGAAGAATATTTTAATTCATACCTTTCACTCTGTGAAATGTAATCAGTCTTGTCTAAAATTTGAACTCAGATTGCTATGACTATTTCCTATGATGATAACCATTACACTACATCATATATAAACTTGACATTAAATGACCCAAAAAGGGTTGATATGCCATTGAACACAACCAAACCAAACTAAGCCTAATGAAACTATTAAACTGTGTACAAACAAATGATTAATATTAAATTTGGAATGCGTGATACCACAGTCTCTTTACTCTTTTAATCTGCGTCTTTGTGAAAATTTCCTGTTCCAAATAATCAAAACTTAGCTCCCTGGTTGAAATTTGAGAACAGTTGAGAGCATGCCCCAGTTGATTGATTTTATAGTTTGTCAACCTTTATTGGGTTATTTTATGCCAAAGTCAGCCTTTTTTTTTTTTTTTTTTTTTTTTTTTGCAAGCAATTACAAGGTTTCAAGTTACTATTATTTGAATACAGTTATATAATTTTAAGTATTCTTATCTAATACTAATAATTTTCTCTGTTATATGGTTTCAAGTATTGCACTCTAATACTAATTATTTCCAGGAAGATCTATTTGAACCATAGATGAGACCCTGAGAGATACTACCCCACTAGGTCAGAGTAGACCCAAGAGTAATGGTAATAAAGGAATACTTACTCTCCTGAGCTCCAGACTGGAGCCTTACCACAAGATATTTTTATGAAAAATTCTAAAAGTAAAAAATATTGATAAACAGGATTATAAACCCAGATTGAATTAGGTAATATAGAAGAGATCATTTAATACTCAGTTTCAATATCAATGTTTTTTAAGAAGCTAATATATCAATGTAGTTGATAAACATTTAGTACAAATATAAAGTCAAAATTGCTCAGTTGGCTGGGGCTGAAGAATACACTGACTGCTTCTCTGCAGAGGGGTTGTGTTATATGATTTAGGTAATGATTTTTTTTTATATTAATAATTTTTTGTTAATTATGTTTTATTTAGTTTGGTAAGGCTTTGAACTACTTGGGTCTCTTAGTCTAGGTGCATAGTCAGATGGTGCAGTCTTACACCCGTGTGCAAAGGATATGTTAATCATCATCTGTTATAATAAACCCCCAGGCAGGAAATGGGGCTGGAGTATGGATGACATCATGCCCAGAAGAGATGGTCCTGAGAATTTGAGGATTTTGAAAAGACAGTTGAGTTTTCTGCCGTTGAGGCGTGCAGTTGAGTTTTTCAGATCTCGACCGGCAGAGATGATTTGAGATCTTAAACACCACAAGATGCACCACACATTGGGAGTGGGGTCAGTATATTATGGTTACCATAGGCTTTTAAGAATTGTCTCTCTCCTTGTATTGCTAAGGACCGAAGCCAGAAATTAATAAACCCATTTGTATCTTAAACGACAGAGTCTGCCTGTATATGTATTTGTATTATTGTTATTATTGAGATCTTTATGGCTATGCAACAGTAAGACTCCTTCCCCAATGATTGTCCTGGATATGACTCTAAACAATCTGATGGTGAAGTTCCTGTAATAGCTTTGAGGAATGCTAAGTACCTCTTCATTGCCATCGCTCCAAGGTCCACTCTGGCCCAGAGTGGTAGGACCTGATAGGGTCTTATCTATGGGTTAAATAGAACTAAGCTGCATACTTGTGCTAAACTGAATTGCTTGAAAGAGAACTGTTTTGACATTCAACAGTGTACTTATACTAAACTAAATTATTTGAAATAAAACTATTAATTTTTAATATTTTTTTAATATTAATATTTTTTTTAATTATGGAGGTGCCCGTGGTATAATGGTTATCGTCGTAGGAAATGGACATGGCAACACAAGTTCAAATCCTGGACGAGACTAATTGCATTTAACATAGCACTAATACCCTTGGGAAAGGTATGAATCCAATTATTCTCCCTCCAGCTATGGGTAAATAGTAGGACAGACAGGTTCTTCAGCCTTGGTGAGGCAACTAGTCTAGGAGAAGGAAAACTCTGAATTCAAACCTGATAAACTCCGCTTAAAAATTGACCTTGTGTCATATCCTGCCCAAGCGGAGGGGTTGGGTAAATAGGATTATTTGAAATACAACTGTTTGACTAAACTAAATAGCTTGAAATAGAAATGTTTTTGACAAGTACACTGTACTTATGCTAAATTGAATTGTTTGAAATAGAAATGTTTATTTGTATAAAAATGGATTTGGCATTGAATAACCTACTAAGGTTGATATGCCATAAAACTCAAACAAACATATAAAGTTACAAATATTTTATAGGTATTCAAAAATTTTTGTGGAAACATTATGAGTATATAAAATATATTTTAAAAAGGTATACATAAATATGATATATATATATTTTTTTTCTTTTTTTTTTTTTTTGTTGAGGTATGGCATGGTTGTTTGGTTTTACAATATGTCAACTGCTGTTGAGTTGCATAATGTTGAAGTCAAAACAAGCAGAAGATTATGAGGCACCAACTGAAGGCAGTGTTAGTTGAAGACTTCCAGCTCTATTTTCAGAAGTGGGAACAAGGCCTTGTTCAGTATCTGGTTTCCCAAGGAAACTATTTTGAAGGAGATAAAGTTAATAATAAAATCTTTTCAAATTTAGTCTCAATATTAAATAGACTGACCTTGTATATTAGTAGGTATGTGCAAAAAGAGACCATTATCTTCCAGGACTTTCACCCAAGTCTTTTTCAGTATGCAGCTCTCCCTGGGAATTATTTTGAAAGAGATATGTTGATTTGTAATTCAGTTAATAAAATCTTTAATAAAATCCGTCTTATTACTTAATAGACTGATTTTATAGTTTTGTCTTTTGATTTTTTTTTCCTCTTTTTTTTTTCTTAATCACTTTTTCTTTCCATAATACAGATCCGAGCATTAGCTTCAGTTTTCATTCTATTCCATTCTGTTTTATTGTGTCTATTAAGATCATGTCTTCTATGTGGAAAAAATAATTCTTTATAAAAACTACACAATGGTTTTCCTGAAGGACTTTATATAAATAAGCCATTTTCTAGCTATTCTCTTAAATTCACATTTGCAATCAATTTCTACTTTTGTCTTGCTCTTATTTCCATTTTATTTTGTTTTTCTGCATTGTGATTATCAACTGAATTTTTTTTTTTTAAATGATACAGGCTGTTGGCCTAATGAGTAGAGTATTTGCCAATGGTCCAGAAGACTGAGGTTCTATCCCAGGTTGAGTCATACCAAAAACTCAAAAAATGGTATTTGATACCTCCTTGCTTAACACTCATCATTATAAGATAAGGATCAAGGGTAAAGTGGAGCAATCCAGGGAATGGAGTAGCAACCTCCCCTACACCTCGGTGTAGTAGCTATCAAAAAGGGAGCCTTCAGGTCACTCTCGACTAAGGTTGCCAATTTTACTTACTTTTACTAATCATACAAGTGTTGATTTGTAAATTGATTGGTAAAAATCACTGTACTATTAAATGTTGTACCTTATATCCCAAAGTGCCAATTCTAAATTGATGTAAATAATATATAAGTATAAATAGAATGGAAATTTTTCCGAGCTAAAACCATGTCAGTACTATTGTGTGGTTGTACCACTAGGACTCAAAGCTAGATGGCAACTACACAAGGATGCTGTATGTTGATTTGAAACAAATCCTGGAAGCAGCACTCTACAAAACTGCAGTCCTACAGCCAATTATCTCCCATCACATGAACCATCCAACTAAGACATGCTGGGTACTGCTAATGAAGTAAGGATGAACTTATAAGTAATGTTTTCCGATGGATTTCTACATCTAGAAACTAAAATCACTACATAATGAAATGTGGTGGCATAGATCACAACAAGCCAATTATAAATTCGCCATTCTAAATTTAAATAGTATATCAATATAAACAGGATTGAGAAAACCCCGTAAGTGTCAATTGTAAATTGATTGGCAAAAATCACTGGAACATAATCCACTAAATTTTATTATACAATCTGCCATTTTCAATAAAAGTTGAATTGATTGGCTGATTTTAACAAAAAAATCGGTATTATGGATATAATCTATAATGAAATCAAATCTTTGCTTATGTATAAAATTGTAAAAGTTGCATGGTGTGAAGAGATTTATTTTAATGCAATAGCATTAAAATGCTCTCAGAGAATACAGCAATTTCCAGTCCAATTTACAACTTAATAGTTGAGGTTCTTCATTTGCATTTACTCTGATCCTTATTATTTCTTAAGGGGGATAAATATCAAATTATGGAGAGAGAGAGAGCGAGTACTACCACTTATTTGCAGTTGAATATAACAAATTCTAGAAAGGAATGTTACTTGAACTTGTGCTTAATAGCCACCATAGAGCATTAATAATTTTTTTTCAAACAATTAATACTTGTCAGTGTTCTATTAGAAAAACTTATGCAAATTATTTACATCCTTATTCAGTAAGACTGTACATGAAAAAAAAACTAAGAAAAAAATACACAAAAAATGTAATTATGGACATGATTCTTTAACCTCTAAGCATAAAATAACATCAGACAGGTTGAAATGCCATTAAAATCAATCATTTAATAATAGGGGAGAGAAAAATTTAGTTTTCTGTTTAGACTCCTTATTAGCTTAATTCTAGCTTTTTTTTTGTTTTCATGGTTTCTAGTTTGCATACTATTAATAGATTGATATTTACCTTTATATTCTATGCATTTCTCAGCTCTTCAGCAAGATCCTGGTATTAGCCTAATATTTTTGAAATATTCGCAATCTTTGTTATATGTATAATGCATACCTAGCCCTTTCAGGATATATGTCCCTGGAAAATTTCACCAAAATATCCTCAGTTTCTTCATCACAAGAGATTTAGTCTGTTGCTGCTTCTCCAGCTATAAATTGACTCTAATGTATACTTTTCTGACTTGTATACTAAAATCGATATTTTGCCTGTAGTGTGATTTTTTTTCTTTTCTACTTCATTCATGAAGATGAGGTGTTGGGTATGAGAATGTTTTAAAGTGTTTTGGTGAAATTTGGGAATTATTATCTTTCTTGTTTTTTTTTAATCCCTTAATCTACTATACTAAGTATAAATAAGTTTACTAATTCATATTTAAGGATGTTTGATTAAATAATAAAGACATATTTTGTCGATATAATTTTATTAAGATCCTTTCAAATTTCCTGATAAGTGTCATGGTTTCAGGTTAGAATTGGTGGATGAATTTACCAAAATTGTCCTGAGCACTTTCAGACCTTTCATAAGCCATTAGGGTGTTTATTTTTTCTTTATGGTAGTTAATTTGTCTTTTTACAAGACTACAGTGATATTTTTGGGTGTCAGTATTGTGGTGAGCTGCAGGATCATGTATTTTTAGATATGTGTAGTTGGGCAGCAGTCTTTCATTTAAGCGTGGTTAATTAAATAATAAAGACATATTTTGTCAATATAATTTTATTAAGATCCTTTGGAGTTTCCTGATGAGTATCTTGGTTTCAGGTTGGAATTGGTGGATGAATTTACCAAAATTGTCTTGAGCACTTATTTGTAAATAACTAAGGTCTGAATGACATACCAGTTCAAAGTGTCCCTAATTCAGATTAAATTCGATATACCAACTTTGTGATGGTATGTCTGTTTCTTTTTATTATTTTTCTATAGTAGAGTCCATTTCCTTACCACATTTACCATTACATAACCCATGAAGGTGTTCATGGCGTAATAGTTATCATCATTAGAAATAGAAGTGATGACTCAAGTTCAAATCCTGGATGAGGCTATTTGGATTTCACTTTGCACTAATGCCCTTACGATTGGTATTACTCTAACTATTCTCGCCTCAGCTTTAGGTAAATAGTAGGGTTGACTGTACTCTTTAACCTTGATATGGCAACCAGTCAAGGAGAAAGAAAACTCTGAATACAAACCAGTTGTACTTTACCTAAAAATTAACCTTGTGTCACATCCTGTACATGGTGGAAGGGTTGGGTAAATGCAACCATTACATAAATTGGGTGGTGGGTAGTGGCTAAAGTGCTTATGTATAAAATTGTAAAAGGAAAAGTATAAACTCCCATAATCCCCACCATTTATGGGTTAAATAGTACCACTACCATTCTTCAACAAGGATAAAGGATAGCTTTGGCATTAAATAACCCATGAAAACTGATATGCCACGAAACAAAGCAACCAAACCATTATATAAACCATGGAGGTGCTGTAGTATAATGGATACTATTGTAGGAAATGGATATGGCAACACAAGTTCAAACCCTGAGTGAGAATATTTGCATTTTACATAACACTAATACTCTTGGGAATGGTATGAATCCAATTGTTCTCTCTCTAGCAATAGGTTAATAGTAGAGCTGACAAGGTTCTTCAATCTAGGTACGGCAACTGGTCTAAGAAAAAAAACATGAATTGAAACCTGTTTAACTCTGCTTAAAAATAGAACTTGAGTTGCATCCTGTTCATGGTAGAGGAGTTGGTAAATTTATATATAAATCATTCTTCTACATCAACCAGATAAATGAGAAAAAAATACAGGAATTTAACTAGTTAACACATCACCAACAATGGCTTGTTAGCCATTATATTATGATTGGTTGCCTTACTTATATTTCAGGTAGGTAGTTAAGCAATAGTGTTGTCTTTAAATTAAAGCAGTCTACTTTTCAGACAACCCAATATATAGATTTTATATCTTATAACATCCCTCCCTCTTCCAGGAATAAATCTTTGCCCAGTATTTCTTGAATTTGGTGACTTGGTGCCAATATTATATCCGCATTGTACATCTTCAAACAATCAGAGCCCATCTGAAAGAGGACTGACTTGACAAAGATTTCTCTGAAAACTTGGACATGTGCCAGGGTTGTTAATACAACCAAAACCAAAGTAATTCTATGCAGAATCAGTGATGCCATCTTGTTAAAAATCACATTACTTTATATATAATCTAACATTTCAGAATTAACAAAAAATTGTCCTACAGAAAAGAAGTCTACAATTTTTAAAACTGACTTATATACAAACTTTAACCAAATTATCTCTTGGATATTATCAGAGTACCATCTTTGGTTCTTCATGATATTTTTCAAATCATTGAGAATTACTTGGCAGCACCCATCTCCTCTCTCAGTTTCATGGTTGATATATCCAATCACATGATTCTGTGACCTATTCAATTGTTGGGATAACATATTGGCTCATGCATAACATTTCTTGGAGCAGTAGTGATTATTTGGCAGTACCCATCTCCTCTCTTAAGCAACAGGTAACAAAAACGGCTTTGAGCTGACAAAGAAAAGAAGCAGAAGGTACTTTGCAAAAACAATTACCAACACCAAGTACACTGATGACATTGCGATACTGGAAAATACGCCCAATGAAGCCGAAACACTATTGCATAGTTTGGAATGAGCCGCCACAGGCATTGGCCTCCATGTCAATGCCCACAAAACTGAATATATGTGCTTTAATCAAGCAGGCAACATTTCCACACAAGACTGAACCTCTCTGAAACTGGTAGACAAACTCACCTACCTAGGAAGCAGTGTCTTATCAACTGAAAAAGACATTGACACACGGCTAACGAAGGCATGGACAGCTATTGATAAGCTATCGATCATCTGGAAATCAGACTTGACTGATAAAATGAAACGCAGTTTCTTCCAGGCAGCGGTCGTGTTGATACTGCTGTAAGGATGCACTACTTGGATGCTAACAAAACGGCTGAAGAAGCTAGGCGGCAATTACACAAGAATGTTGTGAGCAATATTGAATAAGTCCTGGCAGCAACACCCCACAAAGCACCAACTATATGGCCACCTGCCTCCCATCTCGAAAACTATCCAAGTTAGACGAACCAGACATGCAGGACACTGCTGGAGAGGCAGAGACGAGCTCATAAGTGATGTACTCCAATGGACACCCACAAGAGCAAGAGCAGGACAACCAGCTGGAACTTACATACAGCAGCCCTTTGAGGATACGGGATGTAGCCCTGAAGACCTGCCGATAGGGAAAAGTGGCGAGAGAGGGTCAGGGATATCCGTGCTAGCAGCACGACATGATGATGATGACATATCCAATAAAATGATCCCATGATCAAATAGATCACCGAAGTAACATGCTAATTTTCTTTATAGCATCTTTTAGAGCAACTGAAATTACCAGACAATGCCCATTCCCTTTTCAAGTCACATGTGACAGGTTGTATTAAGTTATATAGTACATGCATCAAATGAAATTATTCCATGACTCTCTTAGAGTCATTTATAGGTGAAATAAAATTGTGAAAACAAATTAGAGACAAAAAAATACAATTGTTATAATCAAAATACAAAGATGAGCTGAAAAGTCCCTATGATGACATCATATCTACTGCTGTTGACCTTTTTGACCAATAGAATCCAAACACTGCAACACTGAAAGAGGTTTGTTGACCAAAAGGGAGACTAGTTGAAAAATAAACCTCATTTGGTCACATTCTATGTAAGTATTTTGGTTAGCCTATGAACTTTTCAGCTGACCCTCATACAAATTGTTAGGATGACAATTGCGTGCATTTTTTTTTTTTGTTGTTTTTTTTTTTTGACAAGAGACTGTATTTACACAAACACAAGGACAAATATACGCTTACTCCTCATACACACACATACTCACACAAACTTTTATAAATACTTATACTTGCACATATTCTATTTTAAATGCTGTAATATTCTGTAATTTACATATTTGTAACCAATCTCCTGATTACTGATTTCAAGAAAATCTATAAGATTTCTTTAAAAAAAAAAAAAAAAAAATTCCGATCATCTCCTGTTGAGAAGATGTAGGTGATTATCTTGCTATTAACATCTGTGTCCAACTGGAAATGAAGAATCAAGAAAATCTCTTGCACCACTTCACTTTGTATTGATCTAACACTCACCAATCGATTGATTATGAAAATAGAACAACTAAAATGAAGTAACAGTCTGGGTAATATTATTATTTAATGATTGAACTTACAGTGAGCTATTAATAATAGATAAAAACCAAAAGAAGAATTGGTGATTAAAAATATCAGTAAGTCAACTGAATTTTATCTATATACAGGGTTTTTACAAAAGAAACAGTTTGAAAAAAAAAAAAAAACTATTTAAGATACTTACATTTAAAATATAGTTTTATAAAAAATATAAGTTTATTGTTAAGGTTTTCAACAGCATCAGGTGTTCCACTGTCAATTGGCATGCCAAAAACTATAGCTGTTAAGATGGCATTTTGTGTGATTGAGTTAAGCAAAATTAATTTTATTGTGTGATGGTAATTCAGAACACATTTTAGGAAATCACCGCTGACTAGACAACCAATCTATGATTACTACAAGAAATTTAATTCAGCAGAATGTTTGAGTAAAGGTAAAAGTCCTTGGAGACCCATCAGTATTGGAAAAAACAATTGGAGCGTGTTCATGTTAGTTACCTATGCAGCCCACAGAACTTGACAAAGAGGGTGGGTCAGAAGTAAGAAATTCCCCACCAGACTGTCTGGAACGTTTTACAGAAAAGTTTGTTAATGGTTCCTTAGAAATTAGAATTTGTGCAAAGTTCAAATAACCCGGACAAAACAACAGGTCACGATTTTTGTACCGAGTTACAAGAGGCCAATGAAAATGGGTTTATGGGGTTTTTCTGACTTTCCAACGAGTTAAAACTGATGTGAAGTTACTTTATATTAGTGGGATTATGCACGAATCAAGACATATAAGGCCGACAAAGAAAATTCTAGCCTAGTTGACTGGGGCTGTAGAATACACTGACTGGATCTTTACAGAGGGGTAAGAGCCCCACAATGAGTGTCCTGGGTATGATAGTAAACAATCTGATGGTGAGGCTCCAATAATACTGGAGCATTGGGTAATATGGAGTACCCTTTCATTGCCATCGCTCCTAGGTCCACTCTGGCCTGGAGTGGTAGCACCTGATAGGGTCCTATCTATGAGTCAGATAGAATTGTTTGATATTTAAACTGAGTGAAAATAAATGACTGATATTTAATTGAATTTTTAGTGACAAATCATATTTATCTAATATATATGTATAAACCAGATTTGGCATTGAATAACCTAATTTGGTTGATATGCCATAAAAACCAATCGAACCAAATCATATATATTCAATATATATGTATAAAGAGGATTCAGTATTAAATAACCTACAATGGTTGATATGCCTTAACCAAACCAAAGAAAATTCTTCATTCTCTCAGCATTCCTCTTCAAGGGTGCTTCAGGTGCTGAGCAATAAACTATACCCTTTTAGACAAAAGGGCAGGTATTGTCAGTTGGGTAGGCCTTCTTGGACCATGTGATTAACTTTATAAAAATGAGTTTATAAAGCATTTAATTTTCAGCTCGGTCAACTGGAAGTTGTTATGATAAAGTATTTCTCTAAAAACTATGTATTATGAATATCAATATCTTGAATATTTTGTTAATTTTTTAAAACTATTTTTTTATAGACACACACACACACACACACACACATACACATACACATATAGCATAATGGTCAGAGTGTTTGCCTCTGGTCCAGGAGACCTGGGTTTTATCAAAGGTCAAGTCATAACAAAGACTCAAAAAATGGTACTTGATGCCTTCCTGGTTTACACTGTTATAAGATAAAGATCAAGGGTAAGTGGAGCAACCCAGGGAAAGAAGTTGTGCCCTCTCCTACACCTCAATGTAGTAGCTTTTGGAAAAGGAGCCTTTGGGTTACCTTCAACTATGGTCACCCAACTTTCTACTTATAGAATTAGACAAAATGTAGTCTCATCATAAATATTCATTTATATACAGAAAGTTTTTTTAAAAAAAAGATACAATTTTCTTTTTGACTACTTGTATATAAATGATTTTAACTTCTTTGTTCCTCTTAAGACAGTAGTTGAAGACAGCCCAATTTGCAAAGATAGCCATCTGAAAAATTATCTGAGTGAGAGTTAAATGCATGTTGATATCAAGAATTTTAGCAGGTAACGAATAACATTGGTCAGAGTTCTTTTAATCCTATACACTTCTTGTCTCAGAAAATTTATCAACTAAACACAGTCTTGTCAATTGTGAAGAAGGGAAAACTGAGGAAATTTCATATTTGACACTTATGTGTTTATAAGATTTAAGTTACCCAACCCCTCCACTACAAACATGACACAACACAAGGTCAATTTTTAAGCAGAGTAAAGCCAATTTGAATTCAAAGTTTTCCTTCTCCTAAACATGGTTACTTTACTAGAACTTACTCTGTCCTACTATTTACCCATAACTAGTGGAAAAAACAATTCATGCCATAACCCAAAGGCATCAGTGTAAAGTAAAATACAAACAACCTCATCCAGGATTTGAACTTGCATCACCAATTCTCTTTTCCTGACTAGAACTCTTATATTAAACCTAGTTGTGTATGTAAGTAAAGTGTTTAAAAAATGATGCTGGTATTATTATGACACCTAGTATGTAAACTATTTTAATTTCATTGTAGCCCTGAAAATGCTTTAGAGTCCTAATGATTTAGTGGCTAATGTACTGGTCTGTGACATCCATTGTTAGGGACTTCGAACTCAAGTCATATTGTTATGTTCATAGCCATGTGAAAAGTATGAACCCCCTTATCTCCCCCTCCTAAGTAGTACCCTTTCTGTTCTTTGGCATTAAATAGCTTGGAAATGCTGATATGCAATTTAACAAAGAAACTGAACCAAAACCTGAAAATACTTGTTGTAGACAGTCCAATCTGCAAAGGTTGCCTTCTAAAAGAGATTTTCTTGGGGAGCAAGTTAAAAACTCAGAAATAAAATCTTGTTCTTTAGAAGATTTGTTCTTCAGACAAGAATCATGTGCATGTCTGTGTGACTCATGAGAAATTTCAAGTGAACAGAATAAACCAAATTGGCCTTACTTGTTAACATGCACTTTGCCTAAATCCTGATCCACATGACAAACATTAACCCATCTGTCATCTCTGCATATCATCACATTGTGCCTAAAGTGTGAAACTGTCATTTTTGTTTCTATTTTAGCACTTTGACTGGATTTTTTTTTAAGTGTCGAATAATTTATTAGAATTATTTTCCTTTTTCTTTTTTTCAACAACCAAAGTTCTGATAAAACTAAAATAAAAAAAAAAAAAGATTCTGTAACTTTCAATGCAAGACTACTTTGTTCATGAAGTGCTTGGTGTTTCTTTTTTTTTTTTTTTTTTTGTGGAGGTCTCTCTCTGTTATCCAATAAATCTTCTGTTCAATTGAAGGCTAAGGTGAATAAATGAATGACAGCTTATGAGATAAGGTTATGGCTGCATTTAAAATGTGGCAATGGAGCTGCTTTGCCAAAGTTAATGGGTTAAATTTCAATCAACATGGCCTGCATGAGCAGCTCACATTTTTAATTAATACAGCACATTTGTCTTCTTAATGATTTTTCTTAATAATATAATTTGTGTCAACATAATTGTCTCTTTTTACAGATTTTACGATAAAAAGGCATTGCAAAAAATCATACTATAAAAATTCAGTAAAAAAGATCTTACTATAAAAACTACTGTAACGGTCTTACAATAAAGAATATATGTGGTGCCTTCAATAAGTTTCCAAGCTGTTTTTGTACAAGCATTTAAAATTGTCAAAGACACTTGAAAATTCAGTATGTTATTGCTATATAAGATATGAGATGACTAATTCTTATGATTTCAGGTTCAAATGAACAGCAACAGCAGCAATTGAAATACACCCTACTAAAGCCTGATTGTCACAATTGGTGAATTTCAAAAATGCAATCTGAATGTGAGGAGAAATGACATGCAATAAAATTCAGTTTTAAACTTGGAAAAAAATGCCACAGAAATGGGATTGCTTTTTGAAAATCTTGCATGAATTGAGCATCAGTTTTTGAGTGGCATAAAAGATTCAAGGAAGGCAGGGAGTCTATGATGGGAGGAGTAAAGAAGTCAATATACCAGAGTTGATTGGCCAAAGGGTTAGGGTTAGGGTTACTATGTTGAGGTTTTTAGGGAGTTCAGCAAGAGATTCCATTGGAAGAGGCCAGCACTCTTCAAATCGGGTCAGTGGCATTTCCACCAGGACAATGCAGTAGTCCACAACTCCAACCTTGTCATACACTATTTGACCAAGATGGGCATCAAGATAGTTCCTCAGCCACCCTATAGTCCAGAGCTTGCTCCCTGTGACTTTTGGTTATTCCCTAAGCTCAGAGGCTGTCGTTATGCGACAATTGAGGAGATGAAAGAGGCTGTGACGAAGGTCATTGACATGCTCACACAAGAGGACTTCCATGAGGCCTTCCAGAAGTTGTTGGAATGGTACAACAAGTGCATTGCAGCCGGAGGAGATTACTTTGAAGGGGACTAGAGTTTCATGTGTGTACTATCAATAAAAGTCTGGAAACCAATTTTTATGATCCTCATACTTCAAAAGATCTTCTTATAAAAATGCATTGCAAAATATCTTTTATAGTAAGTAATCTTTGACAAATCATTTTTAAAGTATGATTTTGCAATAAAAATATATCACAAAAGATCTTGCAATGATAAAGCATTATAAATCTGGAAAATCTACATCAAATCGTTTGCCCATGTAGAGTGGACAAACTCTTCCCAATTATTAGTATAGATATTTTTGTCTTTATATACACAGCTATGATAAAATCAAATTTTAGATTAAACATTATTGGAGATTGATAACAATAGTATTAAAATAGAACAATTATGACTATATTTAATAAGATTTACAAGGATTATTAGTTTTTACCATATTTATTTCCAAACTTCTTTTGAAATTTGGAAGTAAATTCTGTATATTTATTCCAATCTTACTGCAATATGGCTTCCCACTGATTATTGTTAATTGTTAGAAATCTCCTTTTTTCATATAGATAATAATAACTACCATAAGAATGCAAACCAAATTTGGTAACTATATGAATCCTTTGACTGTCTAAAGAGGACAAACAAGCACTCCATAATTATTGATATAGATTTCAAGAAAAAAAAAACAGAATTCAAATCCAGTTTGATTGAGCAATGTCTTAGACAAATGGGAGTTTAAACTGTATGTTCCCACTAAGAGAAGAATTTGATAACATTATTCAATCAATAGAAATGGATGACAATGAATTTGATAATCTAATATTTACAGACTGACCAAATAGATCAATTCTTAGAAATTAGATGTGTTACTTTAAGAATAATTCAATCATGATATACTGCTTTGGGCATATATATATATATATATATATATATATATATATATATATATATATATATATATATATATGATTCCCCTGTTGATCTTGACATATGAAGGTGTAAACTATTGAACTATCTATACATGATTTCTTTGTGGTGAAGGCCTCTGTTGTTCCAGTGTATAACAGATTCTCTGAACACTTCTCAGGTTTCAAGTTCAGTTTTTCTTTCTCCTAGACTGATTGCTTTACCAAAGCTAAAGAGCTCAGTCTGTATTTATGGGTCAATTAAATCTATTTGAAAATCATTCATACTGGATAAAAATACATGAAACCATATAATTGTGGGTAAACAAATGATTATTATTAAATAGAAATGAATACTAGAAAGTATATAATTGTACAAAAAAATTATTTGAATTATCACTAGTTAATTAAAGCTATAATTGCTTACAAAGGATTATCAGTTAATTGAAACTATTTAATTGTTTGCAAAAAGACTGACTTCAGCTTTAAATAATCCAACAAGTATTGATATAACATAAAACCAAACAACTATTATTAATGTTAGAAGATATCTCCTTTGAAGTTGATTAACTAATACATTAGCTATTATGAGATGTCTCCAAAAATAATTGTATGGTGCTAAGTAACTAATAATTATAATAATAATCCTTAGTAAACAATTATTGCTTCAAGTAACTATTCTTCATCCAAATAAAAATTCACAAAGTTATATGGTTTCAAGTATGCCTATCTGATAGAAATAATTTATATGCAGCTATGTTTTTTGTCTTTTTTATGCAAGCCATTATATGGTTTCAAGTAACTAATAATAATAATTATTTATAAACAATTATTGCTTCAAGTAACTATTCTTCATAGCTGAATGATACCAGTCATTCCCAGTCAAGGAAATGAAGGATTCAGTTTGGGAAATTTTGTGAATGCTACTGAATACAATAGGCATTTGAAAAATGAACACATTGTGACTATAACAACTAAAAATCCAGTCAGCTGAAGCTGTAGAATATGCTGACTGCATCTCTACAGAGGGGTAAGAGCTTCCCATCACCACAATGAGCATCCTGGATATGTCACAAAACTGTATCTGATGGTGAGGCCCAGTCCTGGAACTGTGAGTATTGTGGAGTATATCTTCATTGCCATTATTCACAGACCTACTTTAACCTGGAATGGTAATACCATTTAGGGTCTCATCTATTGGTCAAACAAAACTATCATTTACAATACTTGAAATCACTTAACTGAGTATAAGCAAAGGAACAGTGTTGACAAGAAATATTAATTTCAAATAGCAATATTTGAAATATTTCAAACCATTTAACAGTGTCACCAAAATGAATGATATTAAATAGAATTATTGGTGTTAAATAGCAGTTCTTGAAACCATTTAAATAAACTCTGGTTCATTTATAAATGTTGCCTTTGAACCATTCATTTACAAATCATGTATATATATATATATATATATATATATATATATATATAATTTGGCATTGAATAATCCACAAGGGTTGACATGCCATAAAACATAACAAAACTAATCAATACAATCTTAAAAATGGTTAACTATGAAGATGTAAATATTGATGTATAACATACATTATTCCCAAACCTCTAGATATAAAATTACTCCAGACAAGTTAGCCTTGTCAGCTGGGGCTGTAGAATACTGTGTCCTGGATATGACATTAAACAATCTGTGGGTGAGGTTCCAGCTTTGGAGAATGTAGAGTAATCCATTGTTCCCAGGTTCACTCTGGCCCAGAGTGGTAGCACCTGATGGGGTCCTATCAATGGGTCAAATAGAGCTGTTTGACATTTAAACTCGGTGCAAACAAATGACTTTGCTAAACTGAATTGATAGAAATAGAAGTATTTGTTCATTTAACTTGGTAAACAAATAACTGATGTTTAATTGAATTGATAAAGATGCATAACAATACTTGGAACGATTTAACTGTGTGCAAACGAATCAGTAATGTTGAATAGAATTGCAATACTTGTAACCACTTCATTGTGTGCAAAAACAAATGATTAATGTTGAGTAGAATTACAAGTGTTAGACAGCTAACCATTTGAAACCATTTAATTGTGTAAAAACAACAGATATACAAGTGTATAAACAAATTAGTTCTCCAGTAATTGAAGTCATTTAACTGTGTGCAAAAAATGAGCTCAGACTCATTTAAAAATGTTATCAACCAAATGTGTTAACAAATCATATATGTTTAATATGTATGTATAAACAGGTTTTAGCATTAAATAACCCAAAATGGTTGATATGCCATAAAACCCAGGCAAAAACCAAACAAGTTGACATGCTGTTAAAATTCATCAACCAACCTAAAATGAAGATAAAGACAATTGTTTAAATAAATCAATACATAATTCTTCATTTCAGAAATTTAAACAAAAAGAAAAGCTGAGATTATAGCAGACAAATCTGAGGAAGGCAACTGATTGAAGAGTATTTGAAAATTGTTGGGTGGTTGGTTCATTCGTTTTTATAGCATATCAACTCTTGTTGAAATCAGTCTTTTTTTTTTTTTTTTTTTTTTTTTTTTTTTTTTTTTAAGAATAATTTTTTTTTCCCCTGTTACTTGGTTTTGAGTATTCCTATCAAATACAAATAATTTGTATGTAGCTATATGTTTTCAAATATTCCAAGCAATTGTATGGGTCCAAGTAACTAACTTTAATAATCTTTTGAAAACAATTATAGCTCCAAGTAACTATTCTTAACACAAATAAAAATGCAGTTATATAGTTCCAAGTATTCCTATCTAATACAAATAATTTGTACACAGTTGTGTTTTCTTTTGTCATGAGAAAGCCATTATATGGTTTTAAGTAATTAATTTTGAAACAGGTAATACCATTTCTGATCAGAATAGAACTGGAATTCATGGCAATGAAGGGGTATTCCACAATTCCCAGATCTCCAGAATTAGTCTCACCATCAGATATAGTTTTGTGTCCTACTCAGGAAACTTGTTTATAAGTAACTATTCTTCTTTAATAATAATGATTTGTTTGCACAGTTATATGGTTTGAAGTATTCCTATCTAATACAAATAATTTATACTTGGTTTAATGGTTTTAAGTATTTCTAATATGACTAATTTTCAAACAGATCTATTTAACCTATGGACGGGACCCTAATAGGTAACATCACTTCAAGTCAGAATAGATCTGGGATTCATGGAAACAAAGGGGTATTCCACACTTCCCAGATCTCCAGAATTAGTCTTACCATCAGATGTAGATTTGTATCCTACTCAGGAAACTTGTTTATAAGTAACTATTCCTCTTAAATAACAATAATTTGTTTGCACAATAATATGGTTTCAAGTGTTCCAATCTCATAGTAGACATTTCTAAAGAGATCTATTTGACTTAGAAACATTTTGGGTCTGGTTTATATCACTCTAGGTCAGAGGGGACTTGGGAATAATGGCAATGAATGGGTGACTCCATTCACCTCAGAACTTCATAACTAAAAGATTGAAATAAAACAACATAAGTAAAAAAGAATGTGTTCAGTGGTCCAAACAACTTTTGGAATATTGTGACAAAAAAAAACAAGAGATCAGTCTGAAAGAATCAACGAATAATAATAATATCATTTTATATCAATAAACAATAATGTTAGAGGAGGATTAATCATGATACGACATTTCTTATTGATCTTTAGTGTATGAAACAATATGTAACATGTTATTTTGTCTTGTTTACTGGATTGTATCAGCATCAGTCAATGTAGCCAATCAGATTGATGCTTTTTACAAATAATGAACTTTGACTGCTGAAAAATATAGATTCTGCTCTTCAATTATAATGGTTTTAATAGAATCTTTTGCCTTAGGAGGTTAACAATGCTTTACTTTATGCTGATAATAATTATCTAAATTTAATAACACTTAGTATATTTCAATTTTTTTCTCTTAAAGTTTAAGATACAGAATTACAAACACAGCAAATTTTCATCTCACTTTCCAAGATCTTTTTTTTTCTCCATTTACATATATTTTATAAGTTTTTATATACCATTAAACAAAGAAACCAAACCAAACATTCTCTTTTTATATCTTTTACATATTTTTTTCCATCTTTTACCAAACTATTTTCATCTTTCCTTTGCATCTTTTTGCCTTCATTTTAACCTAACGTCTTTTTTCCCTCTCATTTCTCCCTCCCTAGCTTTTCCTCTATCTACATCTTCCCCCACATCTTTTCCCCTCATTTTTCCCTTCTTTTTCCCTCCACAAATCTTTTTCTCTCTTCTTTCCTTCTCACATTTCCCCCTCCTTCATTTTCCTTTTCTTTTTTCCTTTCTTTTTCTCCCACATATTTTCCTCTCCTTTTTTTCCCCATGTCTTCTCTCTCCTTTCCCCACCACATATTTGTCCCTCTGTTTTTTTTTTACCTCCATGTCTTCCATCAAATCTGGTTCGCTTCATTTTTCTCTCGTATTTTGGCCCCATTTTTCCCTCTCACCTTTCTGTACATCTGTCCTATTCTTCCCTCATATTTTTTCCCTATCTTTTTTTCTGTCTTTCATAAACCCTTTATTATCACACAATGTGTAAGGATATCATTTTTCTTTCCTCCTACCCTATCCCTCAAATTTCATTCCCCACAAATTGTTCATCCTGAGGAAGGCTGTTGAATTGCCAGAGACTTCAAAACACCAGTAATATGTTGAGTTCAGTTGTCCAAACAAATTTTCCCAACTTCTAGACAATATATTTTCACCAGGATGCAGATTCCTATTAATCCTATGATTTTGTGGTGCGCTCTGAACTGAAAACGTTTATTATTTATGCTTTAACTATTAGGCCACCAACTAACCATTAATGATAAAATGAGAACCATTAAATTTTAATGCACCACTGATTATTAGTGAATGTGCATGCATTGAGAAATATAATTAAATAGAAGAACAAAATTATATTTCTAACTGTATATAATTTTAATACAAACTTATCTACTAATCATATCAGGTGAAACTGACAAGCACCCTACTCCTTATTCCTCTTTTATGAAGAGGAAAAAACATAGAAATGTATTTAAATTTAAAATTAACCAATATTCCTTCCAGATTAGTATTGTGGATTTCATTTGTATGGAAATAAACTATAGTGTATATATTTATAAGATAAAACCTCCTTTTTAAGAAAAGATACTTATGGAACCCCTGTGAGGATAAACATCATTATCTAAACTTACTAAGGCTAATCTGCTAACAATGGCTTTGTGATAGATACAATTATTTTTGTTTGTTTATGCCTCCTTGGTTATCCCCCCTTTTTACTATCTTCTCACATCAACCTTAAAAAAAAATCTTTGTACTAAACATATACACTGTTAATACAATATCTATATACAAATGAAATTCTGTTAATTAATTCATCTAATAGTTCCCAAAAATGTTCTCTTAAATTCTTTTTCTGATCATTATTCCTGAAATCTTTCAATTTAATCTTAGAATTTTTTTGCACTATGGTTGTTTTTGATTAGGCAATTTGTTCCAAAAATATATTACTCTATTAGCAAAAGAATATCGTTCTTTTTTTTTTTTTTTACAATTTGCTTTGACAGTAAATTTCTTGTTTGAGAAATATTAAAGAAATGTCAACTATAATTAAAAAGTCCATTATTTTGAAAGTTTGTGGCGATTTAGGAATTAACAGTAAAACTCTCAACCGGATATTGACTCGTCGGCTGCCAGATACAAAATGTATAAACGCGTCGCCACGCATAAGGCTCCACGCATCCATCCGGTTTAAAATCAGAAAAAAGAAAAATAATAAAATGTAAAGTAGCCAATGAGAAGCAGTCGCACCAAAATTAGAAGAATTTTGGAGTGGCGAATTTGGAGCCGGTGAAGAGAGATAAATACTCAGGTTTTCTGTGAACCGACCTCTTTTCGGGTAGTGACGTCGAACCGACAACACCGATTTTACTATCTGGTGTTTTGGACACCACGCTATGTTTTGGGACGTAGCGTTGGTTAGTCCATTCACCAAGTAAATAAAGGAAAGTATGAAAGAAATGTTTTTCGTCTCCTATCTGTTCTTATCTTTTCTTTTTGTATATTTCTTATGGACCTTCTTTGGGCAAGGCATTGCACCGGCCAGTCAACGTGGGGTAAAACTAAATAACCAAAATATGGAGTCAGACATCTTACGGCAACACAGCCTTGCCCTTAGCCACTGACCACCTAAAAACCTTAAAAACCCCACAAGTTTCAATTAGATCACCTCTAGAAAAGTAGTTAATTCAAATTTCTCCAATTTCTCTATTGACCTTTCTTTTCAGTTTGAGATTTTTATGAGAATTGTCATTACTATTCCAAGAGTTGTTTACACTACTAAACACTCTTCTTTGTGTAGCTTTTATACATTATAGTTCAGCCAATTCATTCTACTGCTTTCTTCTGTAGAATTTACCTTCTATAATTTTGAGAACAATCAGTATCATCTCCAGAGTAATTAGGACTCCTTCAAAATACTGCTGACTGTATCCACTACAAAGGGACAAGACTCCCAGAGAAAGAGGTGTCCCAAGTATGAGACTAAACTGCATCTGATGGTGAGGCTTCAGTGCTGGAGCTCTGGGGAATGTAGAGTACCCCTTCATTGACATTACTATCTGGTCCACTCTGATCTGGAGTGATAGTACCTGTTAGGATCTCATCTATGCATAAAATAGATATGTTTAAAAATTATCTGTATTAGATAAGAATACTTGATATATCACTTTGTAAATTATTTGCATTAAGAATAGTTACTTAAAACTATTATTGTTTACTAAGGATCATTCAGGCCATTGATTTTAATGGGTAGAGTGTTTGTATTAGATACTTTTTTCCTTTTTTTTTTTTTTAATGATGTATCAAACCTCATGGGTTATTTAATATCAAAGCTATCTTTGTAGATGGACAGTAGTGGTACTATTTAACCTGTAGCTGGAAGGTTAGCAATTATGCCACGGGAATGCCTATTGTATTAGTTCCCCAGTCGACTGGGGCTGTAGAATACACTGATTGCATCTCTACAGAGGTAAGACTCCCCTGAAAAGTGTCCTGGATGTGACACAAAGCAATCTGATGGTGAGGCTCCAGTAATGCTGGAGCTTTGGGGAATGTGGAATATCCCTTTATTGCCATCACTCCCAGGTCCACTCTGGCCTGGAGTAGTGGCACCTGATTGGGTCTTATCTATTGGTCAAATAGAACTAAACTGTGTGTTTACGCTAAACTGAATTGCTTGAATTAGAACTGTTTTTGTAAGCTAAACCGAATTGTTTGAAATAGAACTGTTTCAACATTAAACTGTGTAAACAAAAAATTATACTTATACTAAACTTAATTGTTTGAAACTTATCAAAATGACTTAATTCAGTATTAAATGATCCAAAAAGGGTTGATATACCATAAAATAAAACAACCATCAAACTATTGTATTAGATAAGAATACTTGATAATATATAACTGTGTACAAAAAACTCTTAAAGTACAACTCAATAAATGTAAATATAAATGTACCATGAACAGGATTCTCTAATCTTTAGACTTCAAATAACCCCATATAGGCTAACATGTCATTAAAATCAATCTGTGGGTCTATTAAAAAATACAATTATCGGTAGGTATTATTTTCAGAACATCTGTTATAAAAGACATGGCAACATAATCTAGTACTACAAATTGATCATTATTTTCTGACCAACATAAGATTTGTATATTCCAGTCCATCTCAATTATTGTATCTGTGAAATTAGCTTTATAAAACATCATTTAATGTTGGAAGGTTGTCTCTTCTGGACAATTACAAAAGAGGTGAGTTCAATCCTAAATGGCAGCCAGACTGAGCCAAACTTTAAAAGCATCTATACCAATGCTGAAAACCAGGATTGAAGTCAGAATAATTAGATCTTCTTTCTACCATTCTGCCTACTGGATTATTTACACGGAAAAGTGACAGTAAATTTGTTTAATTCTATAGTAATCTATTTATATAAAATACTTAACCTGGTACCAGCCAGGTGAAAGTAAGTAACTTTGGAGTACTGTTCCCCACAACATTTGAAATGGGTGGGTCAGATTCATTGTCTGATTCCTGAGGCATCCCCGAAGGAGAATACTGAGCAATTTTTTTTGGCACTAACCTTATATATAAGGAAGAGTCTCTATTTTAAAGTGATTTTGAGCCAAATCCTACTAATAGAAAGGAGGCACGGTAAGAAGCATATATATAAAATAATGCTGTATGACCAATATAATTGTTGTCTCAAAACAGAGTAATGAGAAATTCCAATGTTATCACAAAAAGTAATAAACAACCTACTATAAGTTTATATACTGATGTAGCAACCAGTATTGGAGAAGGAAAACTCTCAAATAAAACCAGCAGTATCCTGCTTACTAATTCATCTTGTCATATCCTAATCCTGGCAATTAGATTGTGTGTATGTTTGTATAAAAAAAGAGGTTTTATGGTTCTAACTAGCTCACTTGGTGTCCATTGATTACTGAATGCATGAAACCCAAGGTCACAGACTGTACCATGTGCTTTAATATATATTCATTGTAACTGTAACCCAATGAAAACAGCACCACATAGTGAGATTTTTATTAGAGCAATACACCTAAATGCTCTCAACAATATAGCTATATGTAATTTGATAATAATTTTTTAGGGTTTGCATTTGTACTGAACATGATTTTTTAATCAATATAACTAAGATAACAATAAGATGGTAATTAGAATCCTTCACTCCTTCTTGAATAGAAGTATCAATATCATCATGAATCACCGTTACAATGTGAACCTGATGGGTTTCACAAGTCGTTTCATTTCTGTTAAGATAGTAGCTCAGTAGAGCTTCAAAGTAAACAAAGTTTTACTTCACCTTCAAGACTTTTTCCATTAAAATCATTGTTCCTTAGAGCAAGGGCCACACTACCAATTATTAAAAAGAGTTTATTCACCCTTTGATCAATTCCACCCAACTATTCCTTTTAATCAGACTTTTTGTTTTACAATTCCATGTTTAAAAAAATATAGAAAAATCTATTAGATGTTTTTTATTCTTTCTTCCAATACAATGGGTACAGCAACGAATGGGAAATATATTAATAGAATAGAGATTTGTTTATTTATTGAGAATAGCACATGGAGGAAAATGGCTGCAGTTATGTTAAAAAAAGAATTATCAAGGAATGTAGTTCTTTCCTTTACATTCCAAAATAAGAATAAATTTCAGTCGTCGTCCTTTTATTTAGGAACTTTGACACAAATAATAAAACACCCTGTAGAATACACCGACTGTTCCTCTGCAGGTCGGTAAAATCCCCACCTCATCGAGTGTCCTGGATATGACACTAAACTGCATCTGGTGGTGTGGCAACAGTCTTTGGGCTTTGCGAAATGTGGACTACTTCTCTGTTACTATTAGCCTCATATCCTTTCTGCTCCGAGTGGTAGAACCGGTTTGTGTTTCATCAATAGGTCAAATAGAACTGTTCAATCATTGACTAAGGACTATTATTATTAAATATTTGAAACCATACAGCTGTGTGCAAATAATTTATATTTCATAGGACTTCTTGATTAATAGAATTGATAATGTTAAGTGTGAGTATTATATAATTAAGGTAATGGTTTTTAATATTAATCATTTTTCGTTAATTATATTTTATTATTTAGTTTGGTAAGGGTTTGAACTCATCGGTGTCTCTTAGTTCAGGTGCCATAGTCAAATGGCACACTCTTACGCTCACGCAGAAAGGATATAACAATCATCATCTGTTATAATAAATCCCCAGACAAGAAATGGGGCTGGACGGCCATTGGGGTGATTAAGTGGGTGGTTGACGTCGTACCTGGAAGAGATGGTCTTGAGAATTTTAAGATTTAAAAAAGACGGGTAGTTGAGATTCGACCATTGAAGTGCTTGGTTGGGTTTTTCGGATCTAATCAAAGCAGATCAGTTTGGGTCTCGACTGGCAGGGATGACTGGAGATCTTAGACATTGCGAGATGTGGCGTGCGTGCGTGCGTGTGTGGGGGGGCAGTATAGTATGGTTAGCATAGGCTTTTATTTCAAACAATTCAGTTTAGCATAAGTACACTGTTTAGTTCCATTTGACCCATAGGTGGGACCCTATCAGGTGCTACCACACCAGGCCAGAGTAAACCTAGGAGCGATGGGAATAAAGGGGTACTCCGCATTCCCCAAAGCTCCAACATTACTGGAGCCTCACCATCAGATTGCTTAGTGTCATATCGAGGACACTCATTGGCAGAGTTTTACCCCTCTGCAGAGATGCAGTCGGTGTATTCTACAGCCTCAGTCGACTAGGTCATATGTAATGTGTGTGTGTTTGTGTAAGTGTGTGTATATATATATATATATATATATATATATATATATATAGGATTTAGCATTGAATAACCTGCAAAAGTTGTTATGTCTTAAGATACTCACCAACAGCTGAAAAATAATGTCCAATCTTAAAAAGTGGTCATATTGATCCACACCCTCGCCTATGAGGAAATCTCAACAGGAAAGTGATGTTTTTCCGACACAGTGTTGTTGTTGGCGACCGTAGTCGAGGGCTACACGAAAGCTCACTTTTCAATAGCTACTCCTTTCCCTGGATTGCTCCACTTTATCCTTGAAACGTACCTTATAATGCTGAGTGTTAAGCGAGGAGGCATCAAGTACCATTTTTTGAGTCTTTGGTATGACTCGACCTGAGATTGAACTCCAGTCTCGCGGCCGATTGGCAAACACTCTACCATTAGACCAGTGGGCTGGTAACATAAATATGGTAATTAACCCTAACCCCAACTTTAATTTTAATTCAACATTTAATGATTTTTTTTTAAATCGACACTTTCTGTTTTCTATTTTTTTAGAAATTAAATAACAAATGGCTGCCTTTAAGATTGGACTTTTTCTTTTTAGTTTTTGAGTACATAAAATTTCATAAAGAGATAATTTTTATCATTTAGTGTATTCAGACTTTGGAAAGATTATCAGGCTTCATCTCAGAAACTTCGACAAATAAAAAGAAAATGACTGAAACTTATTCTTATCTGGATCGAGAATGTAAGTACTTGTGTGTGTGTGTGTGTGTGTGTGTGTGTGAACCTCAGCCATTTTCTCCAGTGGGCTATTCTAAATAAATACCGGTATTCGTTGTGTTAAAACCGTTAATTTATAACACATTGATTTATTTGAGATTACTTCAAAAATAAATCTTGCTATTAAGGATTTTTGGTGCTTTAGGCCCTCGGGCATTGCCCGACTGTCCCGCTTTAAAAATGATATCCGTTGATTTTGCTTATTTAGACTTTAAATATAGATAGATAAAAAAAACAAAAACATTTGAATAATCGGATGATATTCATGATAATGGTTGCTTTATATTTCAAGCCATTTTCCAAAGCGCTTCTTATTAATCGATACATGAACCTGACCATGTGTTAATGATAAAGAAGCCCTGATTATTCTCCGATGGCAATATTTAGTCTGAATCATTCTGAAATGAAGAACTATTTATGTTCCCCATTGTGCCACAAGTTGAATTTATGACTATCTTAGCAGCTACGCTATTGGTAACGCCTCTCATGCCAGAATTGCAATTGTTAGCTCGAGTTAGTTCCTTTCGGGCCAGCAGAATGAATTTGTCTCTTTGTGCAACGGCTGGGGGAATTCAGAGAGAAGAATTAATTATCCAAACACTATAGATTTTCAAGTGAATTACCCTTCAGAATTTAGCGCCAATTTTCGTTTCAGAGGTCCATCAAGTGGTCTGGCAGAATTTATTGATTGATTTTAACAGCATATCAATCCGTCTGGGATTGTTTTATGCCGAGAATTTAGGGAATCGTGTACATTGTTCATTTATATATTTATGTAATCATTTAAGAGTTAATTTTAACATTTCGTTTTAACAATACGTCAAAATCATCTGACATTGTTTTCTAACCATTACTTTCCATAGTATTGATCATCTTATATATATATATATATATATAATTCTATTTCTCTTAAGAACCACAAAATATTACATATGTCGACCGTGTGCAAATAAATAAATAAAAGAAACAACTCTACAAAAAATAAAAACAATAACATACCATGAACATAATTCTCTAACCTCTAGGCATAAAATTACCCAAACGTGTTGGCATGCTGTTAAAATTAATCAATAATCAACCGAGCACAGAACTTAAATGATTGATCAGGAAATCGCGGACATTGTGCGTTTATATTTATTTTAACATTTTTTATGTTGTTTCTTCAGAATTTTTCTTTCATTTTTAACGATATTGTTTTCACGATTTATCAAAATCCGTTGATTATTATTTTGTATCGTATTGATTATATTTATAATTTTTTATATAATTCTATTTCTCTCAAGAAAGACAAATGTCATTTATGTTGATATTGTAGCAGAAGGTATTTTGGTTTGGCGCGCAATTTAATTCGATGCATAATTTCACCCAATCAAGATGACCTATCCCATTCAAACCGGATCTCTTTCCCGGGCAGCAGAAATTGGGTAAGCTGCCAAACACAGTCTCTTTGGCTGAACAACACCGTCCAATGCAGACGTCCCACTGGCCGTTCTTCAATAGCAGCAGCAGTATGGACACAGGAGGGAACCTATCTAATTTATGGATTCCTTGCGTCAATCACTGAGACCAAGGAATTCCAGTTGTATATGAATTAGATACATTCAATACGCCACCACAAGAACAACTTTATGTCACCCCCAAAATTGGCTATGTCGATGCGATGCCTTATTCCGCTCTCGACACCTAGCTCTCATTTCACCTCTGAGCCACTATAATGGAAACAACGCACGCCTCTCCCCAAAATCCACCAGACACAAAACTCACGGTGACTCCAAAGTTTATTTCCTCCAACGGCAAACATGGCTTTCGCTAAACTACAGCGAACACAATCCCTTGCACGTCCCACGATACGCGCTGCCTTCTCAACTCTATCATATCTCCATTTCGTCTCTTACTCACAACCTCTCCTACGAGACTTGCAGCATAAACGCAAACTAGATTTTCTATGCTGCAAATAAAAATTATTCCTAAAAACACATTTCGACTTCGACATCTTGAACCTTCTCCTTTATATACCTAACAACAATTAGCGAGGGACCTTACAAACTTAGCGAGGAGACAACTCAACGTAAACACACACACACGCACGTTACCATCTTCCTCGCTAAAAACAAAACTTTGCCTCGCTAAAAATTACAATCTAACTAAGGCTAAAATATTTTTAAATAGGTCCTTTATGTTTGCGTTAAAAAAAAAAAGTTGTCAAATGAAAGCTTAATCTCCGCATTCTATAAAATTTTTAGCAGTGTTGAGTGTTCGAATTGCTATATACTTTGGTTTTTCATCTTTGAGCATAAGTCTTGTGTGACCAATACGCAATCGGGATATAATGATTTGCTCTTTTCTGGACTTTCTGAAAGCTATTTTCCATTCTCCTTGTATGGATTTTGTCTGGAATAGTTTATTGCAGAATTTAGAATTTTATTACAAAATCAAGGGCAAATAAAGCAGTCGAGTAATCGGGGTGTGCCCAAGAAACCAAAGCACCAAGAGACCTAAGTAGCAATAATCACATTTTTAAGTGATTTCAAATGAATCAATAGATATTTTAACACTACGAATCTTAACTAATCCATTAACTTAGTCCGCTTGATATGTTCGTAGCAATACAAATAAACATCTCACAAGATTTCTCTACATTTTTTTTTACCATAAAACTTTAGAAACAAATGTTTAAGATTGTAAATTCCTATAATGAATTGATGGTTGGATGGGTTAAAGACCCAATAACTGTTTTTGCCCTGAGACCCAAATCAGTATCAGTATGTCCCTGATAATATAACTAGAGTATTCGTACACATAAAAATGATGAAAATGTGACGAAGTCGATTCACCTACTGTCGCGCACTATACATTGCATTGTGCCTTGTATTTACTACCTGTGCAGCGATGTATGACCCAACGTTGTTGCATTCTACAGATACATACCACAATGCATCAAGAGGTGGCGGTGTCACAAGGATAAAGAAAAAAAAACGAGTTTTCAAATGACTGGACTTGCTCACGAATTGGGGGAGGTATGTCACTTCAGGACCTTTTGCTGAATTTGCTCCCCAGCCTCTTTTAACGTGCGGCGCGAACGCTTGTCTGCCACTGCTGCTATGTCTTGAACCGCTAACAACACCCTTTTCCCACGTCTCCCTGGTTACTGCCAACGAACTGGCTTCGCAGGACTTCTCTTCGGCACCAGTGTGGCCAGCTTTCTGCTAGTCTAGGAATGTAACCATCCAATCAAAGGCCATAAGTCTTCGCCTGGGTGGTTGAATCTTCCAGTATTTTCAGGATCTTTCCACTCTATTCGAGAAACAGAAAGTGCTTAGTTATTTCCTGTTTCTTTGATCCCCTTCCCACAGTTAGCTTCACGATCATTCAAGGTTGCACGGTCGCTTTGTTCAAACCCACGTTCACCTACTGGCGACTTGGCTGGTGCCTAAACTATTTCCTTTTCCCTCGTCTTGTCACATACCTCACAAAAGGTTCATTGTGTAACAGACAATATCTAAGTTTTCCATATTTTATAAGTAGAACTCAGGTTAAACGTTTATTTTTAAAAATTAATTTTGAAGTTATTTTTGAGTTTTCAAACTGACATCCGAAGATTAAACTCTTTCACTCACTGCAAGTGACTAGGATTTTGTTAATTTATGTAAAAATACTGAATTAATCAGTTTGACTAATTAGATGAAAAAAGTAATTTATCTGAATATACATTTTTGTCTTTCTTCCTCTAGTTTTTTTTCCTTGGACGATATTTTTTCTACAGAGGCCCGCTATAACTATAATAAAAAGTATCACTTTAGGAAGATAAACTACTTTCAAGAGCTTATTTACTTGAAAAAAAAAAATAAATAAATAAAATAGAATAAAACAAGGATTATTACGCTTTTGATCACCATACTTTAGAAGAGAAGGGGTATGACTTGTAATAAATCATGTCTTTTGCCAATAAAGTGAACAAATCTCACACAAAACGATTTTAACACTGATCAAATTACAGTTCTGTGTACTGAAACCTGTTTGTTTTTTTTTTTTTTCTTCTTTTTTCCCCACATAGAAATCTGAGACCTGTTCTATGTATTATAAAGGAACTCTAACTTGAAAGTGACAGTTTCATATTTTTTCTTTGTTTCTTTATTTTATGCGAATTAGATTTTCTCGCCATAAAAAGATTTCCGTTTTACATAATCCAACAAGGGTTGATATGTCGTAAAACCAACCAACACTTAAAATTTCCTAAACTTGAAGAATTTAGCAATTTCTTGTAAAAGTGAATTATAATTTTGTTGCATTTGCATTCGCGCTGAACATGATTTTGTAATTGTCAGCATTTTCGATACATCGGATGGTTGGTTGATTTTTTTGATAGCATATCGACCCTTGTAGGTTATTTAATATCAAAATCCTGTTTATTCATATATGCTAATTATATATATATATATATATATATATATATATATATATATATATATATATAATGTGTGTGTGTGTGTAAACTGATTGTAAACAAATAACTTGTTGATAATTTTTAAACGAGCCAGGGTTCATTTGTTTGCTCACAGTAATACTTGAAAGCATTTAACTATCTAGTATCAGTTTTGTTTGCACACAGACATTACGGAGATAAGTAGAAAATCCTTTATTCGAATCCTTTACTTTTTCCAACAGATTTGATATAATTATGAACAGTTGTTACAACGGGAAACCATTTGGTTTACCAGCTGTCATCTAAATATTAAAAACCTTTCTTCTCGTTTACCATAACAATATGTCTATTCCTCTGACTCCGCCATCATTAACTAAGAAAATTAAATTATGTGTTGTTGTTTTTTTAATTCTCATTTTCTGGATTTATATATTCAAAAAATGATTGTGCCAATAAATGTCTTTTACCGATTGATCATAGTGACTATGCTGAAGCTCGTATTGATTAAAACCAGAATCGTGATTGTTTCCTGGAACCGCCTGTGGGAATGGAGAACCAATTCCAGCCGGGATGGCGTCACTGTTCTTTTTCCTTAAAAGACCCGGTATTGGATTGGCAAGATGTCGGAAATACCTCGAGCCCAAGAAATCTGCCATGTAGTCGCCTTTTATTTGAAAAGAGTTAATGGAACAACAACAACAACAATAATAATGATGAAATAAATTGAATAACAACACCAAAAAATATCTGTTTTAGTCACGCGAAACGCGTGGAGACTTGAATGTTGAAAGCTGTCAGTGACCTGCGTCGTCAGATTTCCATTTTTAGGCTGAGCACTGAAGCAATCTGTCAAAATGAAATTTCCATCCACATGAAAAGACATCTCAGCATTAATATGGATACGGACAATGTAAGAAAGAAAGCGTTTCAAATGAGTGTGTGTGTGTCTCATTGTTAGACTTATTCTTCAGTTATTTCGTCCTGTTGGTGGTGGTTAAAATACGCTGACTGTATCCCCTGTAGAGGATTAAGACTCCACAAAGGAGTGTCCTGAAAATGACCCTAAATTGCATCTGATGATGAGTCGTCTATTCTGAAGATCTTCGGAGTGTGGAGTACACGTTCATTGCTATTACTCCCAGGTCCACTCTGGCTCGGAGTAGTAATACCTGCCAGGGTCGAACTATAGGTCAAATAGATCTATTCAAAATATCCATATTCAATTGGACTGTGTGCAAAAAAAGTATGTGAGCATATATTAGAGATGAGTGAAAGTGTCCTTATGAAAGTCCTTATTTTGTGTTTACTAACCCCTGTGACATAAGGTCACTTTTTAAGCAGAGTAAAACTGATTTGAATTCAGATATCCTTCTTCTAGATTGGTTGCCAAACTAAGACTATCATGCCTTTCTTTTTATATGGATTAGCTTGGCTACAATACAACCAAAGTTTGGAACATTTTTGTTTCAATGGCTCACAATTTTTTCTATCATATGGGTGATAGTTTTTTGCCAGATTTCCTGAGATTTTATTTTAAGGTTTTGTATTATGGGAACATAATAAATATATCCTTTGTGCCTCTTAAGGTGTCTCATAACAATCCCAGAAACCACTTCTCAGTCTCTATTTACTTTTGTTCTTTAAACAATTGAGACATTGTCTCTGACCCTGCCAAGGAATGGTAAAGCCATGTTGTTATATCATTTATCCTCCTCAAGTAAGCCTTTTTCCATTTTGAATCCCTTCTACATAATGCTTGTTCATGGAAAAATATGTGTATAGATTTTTTCTAGTGGAACTTGGTGGTATATTTTTTCGTTGAATAATGTATGTATATTGTATATATGGAATATTAAATGTTCTTGTATGTGTAGATGAGCTTAAGTCAATATTTTCCTCTCTCCTTACAAAGATTCCAATAATGCTTGACAGGATTTATTTTTATTTGTGGCAGGAAAGTTCAGAAAGTATTTGCAGATGTTGTGACAAAACCTTAGTAGTACATTTAGTACATATGCAGTTCATAATTTGGATGTAAGTTTTATTACTTTTTAACTTGGCAAAAAGTAAGGAGTTTATATATATATATATATATATATATATATATATATATATATATATATTGTAAGTTTGGTACTGAGTTAACTATGTAAGCTGGGTGAATGCCTCTAGTGGTGACAAAAATAAGTCTTCTTTTGGATTGGAAGCATGGTTTCCCCCATCACATGTCCTTTGGTAATGTTATAATTTAGACCCCTTATTGTTTTATTCTTCAAATGAAGATGTGGTCTTTTTCAGTCTACATCTACTGATTGAAAAATAGACATGATTTTTTTTTTATTTAATGTGTGTAAATGAGCAGAGTTGCTGTGTTGTACTGACTTGAAGTAAGTTTAAACTACAGTTTCACTTTAACATTCACTTTCAGACTAATACTTTTGGGAAAGATATGAAACATCTTATCCCCACCTCCAACTATGGGTTAAATCATACCCCTACTGTTCTTCTACAAGGATGTCTTGGGCATTAAATAAGCCACAAAGGTTGATATGCCTTTAAACAAAGAAACCAAATCAACGTGTTGATTATTGTAGCATGTAATATATCAATTAAATGTTTGAGTTGATTATAAGAAATTATCTTGTCTTTCCTATCCATTTATTCAGTGTTTGCCCTGTCAACTGGGATGGCAGAATATGCCAGTTGCACTCTGTAGAGGGGCAAGACCCCTGTACACTCAATGAGTGTTCTGGATATGACCTGAAACCATCTGATGGTGAAAGTCTAGTCCTGGAGCTTTAGTTAATGTGGAGTACTCCTTTATTGCCATTACATGGAGCGGTAGTCCATTGTTAGGATTTAATCTGTGTCAAATAGAAATATTTAGTCCTTTACAATACTTGAAACTATTTATTTATGTGCAACTAAAGGACTGATATTAAATTGAATTATTAGTATTACATAACAATACTTGGAACCATTTAACTGAGAGTAAATGAATGAATTAAGTTGAATAGAATTACTAGTGTTAAATAGCAATACTTGAAATCACTTAACTATGTGCAAACAAATGAACTCTGACTCATTTAAAAATGTTACCTTCAAATTATTTGTTTACAAATCATATATTTTGTGTGTGTGTATATATATATATATATATATATATATATATATATATTTGAACAGGTTTGAGGGTTAAATAGCCTGCAAGAGTTGATATGCCATAAAACACAACCAACGTCAATGTATCTATAGGTATACTAATGCTATTATTGGAACTTAGTGGGTAGGAAACAATTAACCATCCTTCCTAGCGCTAAAATAAGCGGTAAATTATAACTCGCATAAATTCATTTAATAAGTGTAACTAGAATGGCCAGACATCTGGCTTTGTGCCAGACTGCACAGCTTTTAAGTCGGTCATCCTCCATCCAGTCCCAATTTAAGCTGGACATGTTTGGATCTTTACATGTTGTAACAGGACCCTTATTTGTCACCATGGTAACAAATCATTTCCCGCCACTCAAGGACTCCACATAGAAGTATTAAGCCCACTATGCATAACCTACGAACATTCAAATGCAATATTCCACTTCAGTCAGGTCTAAATTACAAGGCTAGGCATGTACCCGCCCTTCTATTCTTGTACACCGGCTGAATCTTTGCTGAGAGCATATAATATTTCAGCTTGTGTGCTTATTTTTCCCTTGAAGAAATACCAAAAAGAAAGACTTAAGTTTAACAATAAATGGACCAAAGAATTAGGATTTATATCTAGAAGCAGAAAAGAAGATTTTCATGTCTTCGGTACAGTATGTTGTTGTGATGTGAAGATTTGCAGTAAAGGGAAAAGTGTAGTTTATCTACATGTCACAACAGATAACATTAGTCTTCTTTTTTGTAAATGGCCACTCAAGGTATAATAGTGAGTTCAAGTCTCACAAGGTACCCTATATTGTTGGCCTTGTGCTAAGCTTTGTAAATTATAACAGTATAATTTGGATGATGCATAGCAGAAATCACATTAGGAAATAAAAAGCAAATATACAATTAGGTCACAAAAATATATTCAATTACAATAAACAGGGAAAGAGAGTATGTTGAAAGAGACTTTAAATAGTTTCCAGTTTACACAATGTATGAAAAAATATAGATTGTGTTTGATGGATGCAAAAGTGCAACTAATTTACCTAAAACATGTCAACGATACGGCAATAGTCTTGAGATGGATATTAAATATTTCAATGCACAAAAGGTCTATGTACTACCATCATCAGTGAAAAAGTGACAGCAACATTGTCCTATTCAGGGTCTTATATGGATGTGTATGGAGAGAGGAATAAACAAGCAATTTTGTTTACCAAAATTTGTGCCAGCACCAATTTTTTTTTCTAGATTTCTAAATGTTGTGATTCTTTAAAGATTTTATTTAATATTGGACTGTTAAAGAAGTGATCTAAATGAAACTTTGAGAAGACATTTCTTTGTATTAGATTTACATACAGTTTTTCAGGTTTTTGTTAACTTTTTCAAAACTGTTTTAAAACTACTTTTACAATTTTTTAAAATTAATTAATTAATCAATTTTTCTGTATTGATTCGTTTTTATGTTTTGTTTTTTTAATTTGTCCTTTCGAAAGAATTTTGCTGACCCATTACTTGATTTGACCAGGCTGTCAGTTTTTTGAAAGATGAACTAGAATATTCATTAGAATTTTGATGTAATATTGTAAATTAAAAATTGCTGAGGATTAAGTATTTGATTTCCTCCATTTATAGCAAGTAGTGTCAAGGATGTTTTGCTGGTTTCATACCACAACAAGTATATCTCTCTTTTTGTATTTAAATAATTAAAGGAGGCTTCACAAAGGAGTGGAAATTGGTTCTCAATAAAACAACTGATTGATTGAAATTTATTTTTGAATACGAGTATATTTCCAATAAGAAATTGTGGGTTTATTTACATGTTGATCGGTAAGCCTGTTTGTAGGTTTGAAATCATGATATTTACCCAACCTTTCTGCCACAAACAAGATATGACACAAATGTCAATTTTCAAGCAGGATACAGCTGGTTTGAATTCGAATTTCCTTCTCCTAGATCAGTTGCCATACCAAGGTTGAAGAAACCAATCTTCTCTACTATTTTCCCCTTAGATAGAGAGAGAATACTTGGATGCATACCTTTCCTAATGGTATTAACACTATGGAAAATGAAAACAACCTCATTCAGGATTTTAATTCAGGTTGCTGGATCCATTTCCAACAATGACTACCATTATACCATAAGATGTTTAGATGTTTTAGTTGCATTGAGAACAGAGAAGCATGAGTGAGCAGAATAAAAAATGGAAACAAGAAAGTAGATTATTAATTGGAAGAAAGAAATTGAAAGAAAGAAACAAAGACAAAGCACTAAGTAACATAGAGGAGAAGAGGTGTTTACCTGCTTATTACCTGTGAAAAAAAATCAAATATTTTCTTTTCCAGAAAAGAAACTGATAAATGTTCACATCTGATTAGTGTAGATCAAGGAATATCTCAAGTTACCATAAAATATGAATTTCTCATTGATTTGTAATGAGTCCAGGGACTCTGCTTGATTTATATTATTTACATGTTTATATGTATAATTTTCTTTGTTTGCTTGCTTACCTGTTACCTACAGATTCCTTGGTTAATCAGACAATCTTAACAAACCTTGGCATAAGAACTACTTTTCTGACACAGTGTTTTCTTGGTGTCTATTTGGAAGAGGAAGTGATGCAGTCCTATTGTAGAGGTCCTTGAATATCTTAGCTTAAGATTTATCATGAAGGCCTCATTTGTTAAGAAAACAAATAAAACTGATATTCATAAGAGTACGATTCAGAGTAGGGTCTTTTAGGAGAAAAATTACTCAGGACTCATTCTATCTCTATATACTCTTTGACTAATGAGGTGATCTTGATTAAGAATTGGCATGTGAATTCTCTTTAATTCAAGGTATGTTAAAGACATTTGAAGAAGTGGGAATGTAGTGAACCCTTCTGGATCTCTTAAGCTTAAACAAGAAGGTCTTCATCTCGAAAGCAAATAAAATTGCCATCTGCAGGTACCCCCATTCTTGTACTGGGGCTTTTGAGAAGAAAATTAATAAGACATGACTTGCTTGCACGGAAAGAAAATGAAATTAATTTTTGTTTAACAAAATCTGGTTGAATATATTATTATTTTTTTTATCTCAAGCTATATTAGCTTCTATCAGTATAATCATATTTATTCTACATTTAGTGTCTCCATAGTGTTATAAACTCTTACAGCCAGAGTTTTAAAAACATTTTGTTGAAATGCCTGAGAGATATACCAAGGTTGTTTATAAGTGACAATAGATAAATAAAACTGTTTATAATTAAGATTTGAAAGTAAATTATAATTTTGAAGTCATGTTACTTGAGTTGCATCAAGTAAGTTGCTGGACAAAAAGCATTGCATGCTACCTATATATATATATATATATATATATATATATATATATATATATATATATATATATATAGGTTGGAAAGAAAATCCTGCGGCATTTAAAACAGGAAAAGAAAGAAATGCTTTCTTTGGCCTTAATTGATATGTTAATAAGATTATATTATCTTTCATTATTGATGATATAATCATGCCTATTTGGCAAAATTTAAATTCTTCAGGCATGAAGTTCTTCCAGTTTTAATGAAAAGAAACACCCAATATCACTTTTAACCTTTTCACAAGTAATAAACTGTTTTCTTTTTACAAAAGATGCCGTAATGATAGGCAGATGGAGCCAAGTCAGGAGGCTAAGGACAATAAAGCAAAACTTCTATATTTCGTGCCATATTCTTTTCCTGATTGACTTAGGCAATATGTGTGGTCTTGCATGATTTATGGAAGAGCAACATGCCTTTACAATAAACCAATGATTGGTACATTTTCCTTGAATTTTTGTTTAATACTTCTTACTGAGAACTGTAATCCTCCATATTAACTGTTTCAATTTAGTGAAATAAAAATAACAAATGTACATTTGAGAATTTTTAATAAAAGAAACACTTCAATAACAAAAATCTACCAAAATTAAACAATTTATTTAGTTTTAATAAATGAATGAATAAATACTTATCGGTAAGTTTATTTTCATATTTAAAAATACTGGCAGAAAATAAAATGGCAACACTGTGAAGGAAAATGACCTGAGTACTATAGATATACACCTTATTTTTGCACCTGTGAACATATTGATCTTTATATGCTATCATTTACTTAAATCCATTTATATTATTTAAATGTTTAAACTTAAGTAAATGAAACTCATATTCAGTGTTGTAATTGTATTTCTTATCAGAGTATCAATTATCTTGAATTTCTCACTGGTCAAATAACCTAGTTTGATTAGTGGAGACATTACTCATGTAACATGTCTTGGACAGAAATTGCCTTCCTTCTTCTAGATTGGTTGCCCTATCAAGGTTAAGGAGTCAGTCTGCCCTACTATTTACTCATAACAATGAAGAGAATAGTTGGTTTCATACCTTTCCCGAGAGTATCAGCTCTATGTGAAATGCAAACAGTCTCATCCAGGATTTTGAAGTGGACTAGTTGGTTGGATTTTATGACATATCAACCCTAATAGGTTATTTAAAACCAAATCATGTTTATACATATATTAAATATAAAAATAAATTTTAAAAAGATATTATAATCATAGAAGTATTTTTTTCACACAAAATATACAGGCATAGGACTAGTTTATTTATGTGGGAAATCAAAAAGAACCAAGGAACCGATATTATATTAAAATGGGAAATAATCAAGAAAATGCCGAAAATATTTGGTTGGTGATAAATATTGCCTCCTATGTATGGAAGAAAAGTTAGTTATAGCTTATTATCATAACCCCAGTAAATTGCTCAATCAGAGATCTGAAATGTTAAATGCTTACAGACATAAAAAATTAGCCTGGCTCCTTGGTAGATAGAAAATGGGTTTGTATTTGTTTGTTTTTTTATGCTAATCTTATTTTTTCTGGTTGCCACTTTAATAATAAAATGTTGTTTTTACCAACCTTCTTTTGTCAGAATCATCCTGAAGATCTGTTTGGTGAAACCTGGGTAGCTAGTTTCTGGCTTTTTTAGCTATTATATATTAAATACATATATTTGTAAATAAATAGTTTGTAGGGAACATTCTAAATGAGCCAGAACTCATGGTAATCTTTCAATTACAAGCTATATTGAACAAAACCTGGAAGCAACATCTCACAAAACAGCAGCTGTACAGGGGATCTTACTCAGTGCAGAAGTGCAGTCGGCATATTCTACAACCCCAGCTGACTGGGCTATTCTGAGCCCACTTCATATGATGATAATCACAATCACTTGGAATTAAACTTTCAAAAGAATTAGACAAATAACAAAATGGCTAAACTATAGAAGCATCTGTTCTTTTCTGAATTGATTAAAAAGAAGCTTTTTTTAAGATTTTAAATTTGATTTAATTTAAAAGTTGCATTGAATTTGGTAACAGTTCAATTTACAGACATTTTTATGTTGATCATAGAATTTTTTATTCTTTAGTTGTAAAAAGTTTGCATAATAGTTTATTCTTTATTGATTATTCTGTCTGCAAAGCCAAAATCATAAATTCTATTGGTAATTGTTATTTTTGGAGCTGTTTTCTTACAAGTGGCTATGTTTGTTTTTTACAAAGTCTGGTCTGAATATTAAGTCGCATAAGGGGATCCTTTGGGTGCTTGAGCTAATTGACTCGGACAGTAACCACATTTGGACATATGCCACAACAAATATGCTACATTTTTTCTACTTTCTACAACTCTAATTCAAGTTATTCACATCACTAGATAAAAATATGAGGTGGGCAAGTTATTGTTAAATTAACCAAAGGTTTCTTCAACCAGTTGGCTGAGACTGTAGAATATGCCAACTGCATCTTTGGAGAGGGGTAAGAACCCTTCAATGTATGATCTTGATATGACCCCAAACCATCTGATGGTAAGGCTCCAGTCTTGGAGCTTTGGTAAATGTGGAATACCCCCTCATTGCCATTACTCTCAGGTAATCGAACTATTAGGATCTCATCTATGAGTCAAATGAAATTATTAGTGTTGAATAGCAATACTTGAAACAATATGTGTGCAAACAAATGAGTTCTGGTGGGTTTAAAAATGTCCCCTATGAACTACTTGTTTACAAATCTTATATGAACAGGATTTGCCATTAAATAACCCACAAGGGTTGATATGCCATAAAACCCAATCTTCTCAAATTTTTACTTGATGCACTACTTGCAAACAATTTTAATTTTCAGTAAAAAATAAGATAGAGTAATTAATAAACACACCAGATGAAAGAGCAGGTGAACTAGCAAATTTTTTTTTTCAATCTGCTCATTCTTTGGAAGAGTTTGGTCCACAACAGGAAAGTTGTTATGAGGAGGGTACAAAATAAAATTATGAATCAACTAATATGAGTCAAAGACATAAAACTATTATTATCCAAGTTGGGACCCGGTGATATATATACTAAAATATTAAAATATATATCATCAAATGAACATTTTATTAATGTAATAATTAAATTATTTAAGAAATCTATACAATGTAAAATGATTCCATAAATTTTGCAAACAGCAATTGTAATGTCACAAAATAAAAATGGTTTGATACATCTAAAAAGTAATTACCAAACAATTTCTCTATCATGTATCTTGTATAAAAAATTTTGAAAAATTGATTAGAAATCATTTATCAAATTTTATAGTGGAATGATATAAATTGTAATCAACATGGTTTTGTCCTTGATAAATCAACATTGTCAAATATTTTGCAAAGTATTGATATTATTGATAAATATTTGATGGAAGGGGATAATGCAGATATTATATATCTAGATTTTTGTAAGGCATTTCATATGGTATCTTATTCTCATTTAATAAGAAAAATGAAAAACTTTGGTATTTCTGTTAAAAAAAAAAGTAAAGTAGTAAATATTGTAAGATACAAAAGATAGAACTATGGAAGAAAAAAATGGTAATAATTATTCTGAAATACAGATTATACCCTATGGTATTTCTTAGGGTTTAGTATTAAGACTTTTGTTGTTTTTAATATTCATAAATGATTTACCTAATGGTTTAAGATCCAATAAAACTATTTATTAGACCATTATTAAAAGAAACAATACAAATCTAAACAAATTGTCATATTGGGAAGATATTTGGAAATTAAGATTTAATATAGTACAATGTACTATTGGATCCAAAAACATTAAAGTTGAATATATATGAAGTAACAGGAAAACCAAAAAAGTAAATGAGGAATGTGGTCAAGAGGTTAACTTTGATGATACATTTAATACTGACAATCATATTTTGTCTTTTGTATCAAGAGCAAATGAAATATTTGGCTAGATGGTTAGAAAACTTATTTCAAAGGAGGCATGTTTTTAAAAAGTATAAAACCTCATATGGAATATTGGACTCAGGCCTGGACTCCAGTATTGAGACATGGAAATTGGAGTGTAATATTGAGACTAGAGGGTATACAAAGAAGAGTGACAAAAATAATAAAGAATGTAAAAGATTACAGTTTTAGGGAGAGATTGAGAAATTAAGATTTACTACTTTATTATAAAGAAGAATGAGAGGTGATCTAATTGAAACTTTTTAAATGATTAAAGGAATTTCTAATTATAGTAGATATCTTTTGATATTTCTCTTCAAACTGGGAATTTACTGCCTTGTCTGATTTCAAAAACTAAATCTACTATCCAGTTGGATTTTTTTTTTTTTTTTTTTTGCTAATAGAGTTTTGGGAATAAATTGCCAAATTGGATAAAAAACAGCAACAAATTTAAGATTAAATTGGAAAATTTCAGAAATAATAGTAAGTAAAAGGAATTTAAATGTGTATTTTAGGGAATGATTGAACTATTGGATAAATTACTTTACAGAATTTGATCTGTGTATAGGTATTGTATTAATAGTGTGTATTTTCTGTGCAAAGATTCTTTTTTTTTTTTTTTTTTAAGTTGATGTGAGATTTTAAAAAGTGGAGATGCCCAAGGAGGCAAACCAAAAAAATAATAATAAATTAATTGAATATCAAATTAGAAAACAAAACTAATTTACTAGAATTTAATACAATTCGCATGAGGAAATAAACTGTAAACCATTAATACAAATATACTTTTTAATTCTTGATTGATTTTTTAATGGAAAGGTTTGGTTTGAAAGAGATAACAATTATTAGGTTTGTGAGTTTAAACGGCAAACCATCACTTAAAACTAGGAAAAAGTTCAAATTTCTAAAATTCAAAAGAAAAAATTATTGAATTATTTGCCTTAGTAAATAATTATTCACATTCAATTAAGATTGACTTATTAGATTTGTAGGTAGTTCTATCAGCTGAAGATTCAAAGTAACTACATATCATTGATTAGTTAAGATTACCAATCCAAACAAAGCAAATGTTAAAATCAATAAATTGCTTAAATGTCACTTTCTTAAAGTCTTGCTCTGTGTATATAGTGTACTTAAATTAGTATACATATATCTGAAATCCTTTATTCTAACTTTCCTTTCTAATTTGTGTTCCAAATTAATCGTTTGGACCTAAACCCCCTCTATTTGGGGATCAGGGAGATCATATTAAATAGGAATTTAGTGAGCTCAGGAACAGGGTATCTGAGAGCTTATGGGATAAGTTGTAAAGTTGTGTGTAGGGTAGAAAAAAGCTAAAGGAGAAGGGTAATTTTATTGCAAAAGATTATGGGACAAAAAAATTTAAATTGTTAGTGGTTGGAGGGAGTCTAGAGGAGGAGAAGGCATTTATTTTTAAATCTCATTTGAAAAAGATTGAGTATAGGTTCTTCGTAGATAATGATGAATGAATAGAGAAGCTAGGATAGTTCTATCAATCATTAGAAATAAAAAAGATTTTTAATGAGTACTGTACAATGCATATGTAACATGAACGGTAATATTCAATAATTCTGTATATAAGAATGGAGAAATTCTAATTTTGAAGATTTATTTGAAATTATGAGTAAGATTTATTAAACAAATATGACAAAGCTTTTATTCACTCTGATGATTACATATAGAGTGATACAGTAATGCTAAAAGCTGATATTGAAACTGAGAATTAATTTACAATAAAAATACATTGGCCAAGGATTCTTATAACAAAAATGCATACCAAATGACTTCTACTATAAAAATGTACTGCAAATGATTTTTATCATGAAAACACATTGCAAATGAGTTTTGCTATAAACTGTCACCAAGGGTTGGTGACTCAATGTCTACACTATCCTAATTTTTGCTCAGTTGGTTGGGGCTGTAGAATATACCAGCTGTTTCTCTGCAGAGGGGTAAGACTCCCTCCCAATGAGTATCCTGGATATGACACTAAACAAACTGATGGTGAGATTTCAGTAATGCTGGAGCTTTGAGGAATGTGGAGTACCCCTTCTTTGCCACTGCTCCCAGATCCACTTTGGCCCAGAGTGATAGCACCTGATAGGGTCCTATCTATGAGTCAAATAGAACTAAACAGTGTAATTATGTTCACTTTTGAACAAATACCCTCGGGAAAGGTATGAACCTCCCATATCCTCCCATGTATGGGTTGAATAATACTGCTACTATCCTTCCAAAAATTTGGCATTAAATAACCTTAGAATCTTGATATGCCATTAAATAACAAACTAACAAACAGTGTACTTATGCTAAACTGAATCATTTGAAACAGAACTGTTTTTGTATGCTAAAAGGAATAGTTTGAAATTGAACTGTTTTATATATATATATATATATATATATATATATAATAATGGATTTGGCATTAATAACCTACAATGGTTGATATGCCATAAAACTAAAGCAAACCCAAACTATCATAACTTTGATCTATATATACCCTCAGGTGTCTTCATTACATTGTGGTTAGTGTGCTGGAATGTGACATCATAGAAAGCAAGTTCAAACTACAGTTGTGCTGATATGTTCCCTTTTGGACTAATTGTTTGACAACTGAGGTTCCATAGTGCATAGTTAAAACAAATATCCATTATCGGCTTCAAAATTGACTGAAGAATGATATTATTATTAAAAGTAAATGTAAAGTTGGTGACCTTAGTCAAGGGTGACCTGGAGGCTCCCTTTTCAATAGCTACCACACTGAGGTGTAGGGAAGGGTTCTACTCCATTTCCTGGATTGCTCCACTTTACCCTTGATCCTTACCTTATAATGCTGAGAGTTAAGCAAGGCAGAATCAAGTACCATTTTTTGAGTCTTTGGTATGACTCGACCTGGGATTGAACCCCAGTCTCCCGGACCATTGGCAAACACTCTACTCATTAGTCCAATGGCATGCTTTTTAATATTATTAATACAACAAATATAAAAAAAAATCTTATTTCAGTATTTATTTATTTTATGTAATTATTTCTTGGTCCTAATTTTATCAATATGAAACGATTGATATGTCATCTTTTTACATTTTATTTCAATTTACATTCATGTTAATAATAATGATCAGACCAGTCACATAAATCATATTCATCATTTTTGCAGGGGTCATTTTTTGTTTTGCTTTTCTTTTGACAATTTTTTGAAATTTTCCTTTTATTTTTCACATGAAAATAAGTTGTTCATTACATTAAGTGAGGCTGAATATTTTGGTCGTGAGTTGCATTACATTGTTCTTCAAATTTGTTTTCATAATCATCAACAACTACTAGTGATTTGTTATTAGACAGAAGGACTTATAAATAATAAAATCAATTAGAGGAAATATAAAATATTTCAGCATCTTTGTGCTTACTTATTATCATAAAAAACATTATTCAATATTCTTCAGATTGTATAACATTGTTTTTGTTTGTCTATAGTTTTGAGACAGGTCATTAACATTCAAAGAATTTTCAGTAAAGAAACAAGCTTAACATAATGGCTATTGTTGTAGGAAATGGCCTCTGTGACCAGAGTTCAAATCCTAGATGAAGCTGATGCATTTCTCTTCATGATAAATCTATTCAACTATGGATAAATACTTGGGCAGACTGGGTTCTTTAACATTTGTTCAGCAAACAGTCTTGGAAAAGGAACATTTGGATTTAAACAATGAGTACTCTACTTAAAAACTGACCTCGTGTCACATTCTGTCTGTGGTGGAACGGTTGGGCAAATGCTTACATTTTTCAGCCTTCTTTAACTGTAATTTATACCTCCATAAGGAAAGACACTTTTAATGGTTACTTTCTTTGCCTCAAAAATCATATCAAATAAAATTTTATATAATCTGGAGCTCCACACTACTAGCTTGGAAGTTTGAGTTTCTTGATTTCCCACTTATCAGGCAGGCAAATATTACAATTAGTCATGTCTAAATAACAACTTCCACAGTGTAAAAATACTTTTTCTAAAGTGTTTGACAACAAATGGTAGCACACATATTACTAATACCAAAAATTACCCCACAAGGGTTGATATTCCATTAAACAAAAAATTCAAACCAAACTAAATTTAATGAAAGGGCAAATTGTAGTCTGCCCTGTTACATTTAGAAGAAAGGAAAATACAGGACTGTGGACGAGAATATTGATGAGTTTCAAGAAGTTTAATGACAGCCAGAAAGATAACCCTTGTACTGTGAGTTCATACATGGAAGAAAACAGTTGCAAATGATAGAGCCGGAATTAAACATCTAACCTTGAAGTTTTGAGGACCAGTGGGTTTAGGAAGAATGAACTCCTAAAGGAACGCTGGACCAAAAGTTGAATGTGCTCATCTCATGTTGTGATGGTCTGTTACTGTTGCTGGAATCGTCAAGAAGAGTCTGTAAAAAAGAGAGGATGAAAGAATGTTACACCACCTTTTATATTGCCTGGGGAAGTCATCTGGGCAGAATGGCATGAACCATTCTTATTGGATGAAATATATAAATTCAAAACTCCAACAGCCAAAACAATTCCCACACTAAATAATAATTTGAAATTCTTTCTTTCTGCTACACAAAGATTATTGTAAACAACTGCGTCCCATTAACAATAAGTTAAGTAAAACAACTTTTTTTTTAATACCAGCTCTGGCATTAATGGTATAGGACATTTTTTGCATTTTTTTTAAAATAAGTTGTTCTTTACCCATTGTAAATGGAAACAGTTTGTTTATAATTTTTCATATTCATGTGAATATATATATATATATATATATATATATATATATATATATATATATATATATATATAATCTCCTTATATTATCCAATGACAAGTCAGCTGATGGTGGGAACGATTCTATTATCAGATTTTCTGTCTGCAATATCCATGTAATTCAAAACCCAAAAGAGAGCTCAATGTAAAATAATAATAAAATAAATTATAGTGCAAATAATTCCATATAAAAGAAAAATCTTTAAAAATTACTCATATTTTTTGTAATAATATTTATTTCATCAGACCCTATATTTTAAATGTTAGATCTGCATCTTCAGACAAAGAAACAATGAAAAATTTCTCATTATTTCTTTGTCTGAAGATGCAGATCTAACATTTTTTTAAATATAGGGTCTGCTAAAATAAATATTATTACAAAAAAAATATGAGTAATTTTTAAAGGTTTTTCTTTTATATGGTATATATATATATATATATATATATATCAAATAAGAAGAGAAATGAAGAAAAGTTTGCATAGAAAGTGCTTGATGATCTATAGCAGGGAAGGTATAAAAACCCGCAAATATAATAGAAGTCTCTTACTTCAAATTTCATGTGGAGTGCACAATTATTATACAGAAATTATAAATCTATATATGGAAGTAAATATGGATCTGAATCTGATAGTATGAAGAAAGTAGAAAAACAGAATAATCTAAATTAGATGAATTTATTTTGATGTAAAGTCAATGTTAAGTGCTTCAGTTTTAATAACTTTCATCAGGACTTTGATATCATGAGAATTGTTCACACAATGATGGATGCTTGTCAAGATGATAGGAACAAATAAAATGTATATAACAAAAAAGATATAAACATGCATTTAGCGTTCTCAATTTAATAACTAAATATAATTATTTATCTATTTTTTTTTTCTTCATATACAAGGGATCTTTTCTCAAAACTAAATTTTAACTCTGAAAAGAGCTGAGAACAATTTCATGTATAAAACCAGAACTAAAAAAATGTAATTATGAACAGTTCAAGTCCATTACTTCAAATTTCATGTGGTGTCCACAATTATTATATGGAAATTATAAAGTAAATTATATATATATATATATATATATATATATATATATATATATATATATATATAAAGTTTGCTGACCTTAGTCAAGGGCATTCTGAAGGCTCCCTTTTAGATAGCTACTACACCAAGATGTAGAGGAGGGCACTACTCCTTTCTCTGGATTGCTCCACTTAACCTTGATCAGGATCTTATAATGTTATATGTTAAGCAAGGAGGTATCAAGTATCATTTTTTGTGTGTCTTTGGTATGACTTGACCTGTGATTGAACCCTGGTCTCATTGACAAACAATTTTTTTTTTCTTCATGCAAGGGATCTTTATTTCAAAACTAAATTTTAACTCTGAAAAGGGCTGGGAACAATTCATGTATAAGACCAGAACTAAAAAAAAAAAATTGTTTGATACTGTTTTCTACTCAGCATTACTGAAGGAAAAGACAAGAACAAGAATCGTTTTTCCTCTTCACTCCTGAAGAAGGTTAAACAATAAATATCTATTATTGAGTGAACATCTCATTTTCTTGAACAGATTCTGGTTTGTGAATATAGCATTTGTCAGCATGGTCAAATTTTAATTTCTTTCACAATTCCCAGTGGGTCATCTCTTCTACGCAGTCATGTCTATTCAATTGTCTGAATCATCCTTTGAATAAGTCTTGTTTGTAATATTTGACCAGCAAAAATTTCTTCTTTTCTGATTTCCAGTGCACATGACTAACATTAAGAAATCAGAAGCTTGCTAAAACAGATGCAAAATCAGGTTGTTAAACTATCAAATTTCATGTTTAAGGGTTAATTTCACTGCTATGATTTTCATTCATAGCCCTGTAAATGACATTTATAACTTTAATTTGATAATTGCATTGTGTTTTTTTTTTTTATTTTATTTTATTTTTTTTTTTAGAGGAATGTGCAAAAAAATTTGAGGACACAAAATATATGGTGACAAAAACAATTTTAGAAACTAATTCCGAGAGGCTATAATTAATATGAAAATATTAAACTTTTATTATCATTATTATTATTATTTTTACTTGGCATGAGTCGTTCACACCACTTTTAAAAAGAGGATTTTTACTGAAGTCTGAGCAACAGTCAGTCTTCTCAGGTCTCCAGGACTCTCCTAAGTATTCTAGCTAATCTCATCAGTGCTGTGGTCTGGAGAGTCTTGATTCTTTCTCTAATCTCCAATTCCTCCAGTTTCTTTTCCAAGCCTTTGAAGACTCTTCTAAGGGCACCAACTACAATTGGTATCACCATTATTTTTATGTTCCACAGCTTTTTCAGCTCTCTGACAAGATCCAGTTATTTGTCTATCTTTTCACTTTCTTTCATTTTCACACTATAGTTTACTGAAACAGCAAAATCTACCAGATGACAAGTTTTTTTCTTCTTGTTAATTAATAAGAGGTCTGGTCTTCTTGTTAATTTATACTAGATCTAGTCGTCTTGTTAATTAATACAATGTTTAGTCTTCTTATTGATTAATACTAGGTCTAGTTTTCTGGCTGGGATTGAGCATACATCTCATTTTCTAGGACAGATTCTGGTTTGTGAATATAACATTTGTTAGCATGGTCAAATTTTAATTTCTTGCACAATTCCCAGTGAAACACCTTTCCTATCCCATCATGTCTATTCATATATTCTTTTTGTTCTATTTTGCTGCATTCACTTATGTTATTACCTATTTCATCTCTGTCACCATAAAACCCACACTTACTATTTTATTAATATTAGTATTGCCAATATCTGTTCATATTCTCTGTGTATTATGGAAATCTTAATATCTGTTTACTTCATGTTACTGCTTTAGTATTTTCTGTGTCAATTATGCATATAATGCTTTAAGTGAATTGAATTTTTGATGTGTTAAATAAATTCTACCTTTGATATCTTAGAACACATTGTTGATATTGACAGAAAATAAAATCCCAAAACCTTGAATATGTGCTATGGTTTATTCAACATGAATATAGCTGAATTTATGGCTAATGATTATATAAAGAAAAATTTTATATATATATATATATATATATTAAATTTGATGAAAAAACTTCAATTTAGTGTTTCCATAATTAATTTATTTCTGGTTGTTATGACCTTCTTCAGATGGAGTTTAATACATTTGTGCTTGGGCTATTATGTAGACTTCCCTACCTTGTTTCTGGCTAGAAGAGACAAAAAAAAAACTTATTAATTTCCTAATGAAATCTTTTTATATATTTGAATATTCCTTTTTTTATCTTATTTCAAAGAATTCTTTACTTATAGTTTAAACTGCTATTTATTTCTTTAAAAACCGGTGAATACTAGAGGGTGTTCCTAGTGAGTTGAGGTTTAGCTTGAATAAGAAACCAAATCTCCTATAATTAGGTTAAAGATAACCATTGATTTCTAATTTTCTAAGGAGTTAAAGTTTGTATTAGATATCTAATGATATTGACTATGTGTTTTTGATAATTGATATTAGTATTAAATTAACTAAATATTTCTTTAGGGGACATATCATAAACAACTTCATGTTTTGTTTTTTTTATTAGGGAGAGTTACTTTTTCTAGTTAAGTTGATCGTGATGAGTAATGGATTCATATTGTTAGAGAATTTAGATTTTTTGGTCTAAGTAAAGAATTCCTTGGATTATATATATATATATATATATATATATATAGATAGATAGATTTAAAAAAGTTAACATCAAAGCTTGATTCAGATTTTACTCTGATAAATGTGAGGGGCTTGAGGGAATTGTCAGTTTCTAACCACATGAACAGTTTTTGGTATTCAACTGTAATGCTGTAATTTTACATATGGTTCCCCAACAATATTCATGATGTAACACTCTTCCTCAAATTTTCTCATTGGATTAAGCAAAAGTCTGATGACAAGGAAAAGAGTATTAATCTAGCCTATGCAAAACACACATCCATTTTACCTTGTGTGTGTGTTATATATTTATTCTACAAAAATATTCAATAAGATAGAATTAAAAACAAATTTTTAAAGAATTGAAAAAGAAGCTTTTTTGTTGAATTTTATAATTCAATATCTGATTGAAATTGCATAAGAATGGGCTAAATTTGATAATGTTCATCTATGTATAAATTCTGACTACTTTCAACCAATATTTGTCTTGTCTGGAATAAAAGAATGAAGTGTTTAAGTTGAATATTATAATATTATTAATCATTGTATTTACAGGAATATTTAATTTTTAACTGTATATTCTGTCATGTGTTGATGCTGTTTCTGTTCCAAGTGTTTTAAAGGCATTTTAAAACTGACTGCTTCTAAATTATCAGATATTTTGATTTTGGTCAGTTTCTTCATATCAAAAACCATATCAAACATTATTATATAAATGTGTGTGTGGATGTAGTTTAAATCAGATATTTCCATTGAATTTTTGGGGCATTTTGTAAGACATGCATTTTTTGTTATAAAAATGTGCCCACATTTCCAAACTGAAACACACAATTTAGATTTTTTTTACACAGGGAATCTTTTCACAGAACTCTATTTTAACTCTGAAAAGGTCTGAGAAGAATTCAATGTATAAAAACAAAACAAAAATTCTTTGATCCTGTTTTTGCTTAAAGCTATTAAAGAAAGAGACCATAACAAGAATCTTTTTCCTTTTCACTTTAAAATATCTTATGATTTTGGAGCAAGCATTTTCAAAAAGCCTTTAATACTTGCAACAGAAATGTGTTTACTCCCACATATTGCATGTGTGCATTTCACAGTATACTGCATATTACTTCTTAAACATTTGTCCATTCTATGATTTGATTTAAAGCAATGTAAATAGCTGTAGCAACACAGCCATTACAACTGCTTTTGTTAAAAAGAAAAAAAATTACCATAACACAAATAAATCACATAGCAATATAGAGAGAAAATACAAATAAATCACATAGCAATATAGAGAGAAAACACAGATCGTGTCAAAGATACATATTGGCATCATTCTTTATGCTTTAATGAATTTCATTTTGTTTACTATGATGAAGCATAAGTAGTCTTATATTGCAATTTCTAATGGTAACTAGCAAAAATATATGTATTTACCCAACCCCTCTACCATGAACAGGATACAATACAAGGTCAGTTTTTTGGCAGAGTAAAGCCAATTTAAATTCAGTTTTCCTTTTTCTAAACTGATTACCATACCAAAACTAAAGAACTGAATCTGATTTGTCTTTTAATTAGAATCATTTTGAGATGAGGCTTCTTAATCTGAGAATTAATTTTTATTTATTGCAGACTTTTTGTCCTCATCTTGGTAGCTTTTGTGTTGTTTCTTCTTCACTACGTTTCGGCCAAATTTCACCTCTGGCCTTCTTCTGGTGATTTAACTGCGACCACGGATATGAATGCTGAGTCTTGTAACCGTATCCCCAGTAATTACTGCCTTCCATAGTTGTTGTCTATCTATAATTGGATTTATAAGACCAAAAAATCCGACCTTGATCGCCCTTTGAGGCCCGTGGCACAGCGGATGGAGGTGTTGAGTCTCTACGGTTCCAGGTGAGCATTGTCAGAAGATAGCGGTTTCAATTCCTACCCAAGCTAGCCAGAGGTTTACTTGGTCAAAAATGTGGTGCGATAGACAACAACTATGGAAGGCAGTAATTATTAGGGATACGGTTAGAAGACTTGGCATTCCTATCTGAGGTCGTGGTTAAACCACCTGAAGAAGACCAGAGGTCTGATTTACTATTGACCTTTTACTGGAAGAAGTAGAGAAATATCTATGCCTTTTCCAAGGGCATTAGCTAGTAATGAAATGCAAACTGCCTCATCCAGGATTTGAACTCTGGTTGCCAATTCCTTTTCCTCTGATGATAACTGTTATGCTAATTGCTCCTCAAAACAAGCAAAAATGTATGTGGTATTATATAAGGATTCAAATAACCAAGATAACTGTGAAAACATGGAAATAAAAATCTCTATTATCAACAAACATGTTTTGTAGAGTTAGCTTCCTATCAAAAGATTATTTGTGTAGTTATTTTCAAGTGATTCTTTTAGTAATCTGTGAATATATTTAAGTGTCTATTTCTTGATATTCTGTATTTCAGAGTTTAAAAAAGAATTTAAAAAGAAAGAAGTGTGGGTTTGTTAGTTCATACCTGTTAAACTAGCAGGAATTCCTGGTGATGTCTGGAACAAAAACAGCTTCAATGAATAAATCTATTTTTAACCAAGATCATTACCAACATATTTATTTTGTGAACACTACTTAGAAAATATGTTCTCCTGTGGCAATCTTATATTATCCTTTTACCTGAGATTAGCGGCTTGAGATGCCAAAGATCACTAACTGGCTAAATATGTGACGGACTGGTCCATTTTGTGGGAATGTCATTAAATTGCATCTGATGGTAAGGCCCCAGTCTTGGAGTTTGGCGAATGTAGCATACCCCTTCATTATCATTACTTTCAGGTTCATTCTGATCCAGAATTTTAGTACTTGTTACGGTCCCATCAATGGGTCAAATAGAACTGTTCAAATTTTTAAAGGGATTATTATTAATATTGAATTGAATTATTAGTGTTAAATAGCGGTATTTGAAACCATTTAACTGTGTGCAAATGAGCTCTGACTTTAAAAATGTTACCTCCAAACTATTTGTTTACAAATCATATATCTACAAAATAAATATAAACAGGATTTGGTATTAAATAACCATTAAGGGTTGATATGCCATAAAACACAACCAACTAACCAACCAGGCCGGTTCATCATAGCATGAGTTTTAATTTTAACTTGTAGAATTATTGTCCTGCACGCATACAACTTGTTTCTTCCCTATGAAATGTACCTCATGAAATCGAGTGGCTAATTCTGCATATGTTACTGGCCATACTTACACATTTACCATTCTTTTGATGGGGGGGGGGAGATTATAAAAAACATTGCAAAATAAAAAATAAAAATCATTTAATTGAAAGAAAAGATTTAATTAATATTTCAGAAATTAAAATTTAGATTTGTAAGTTTTTTTCCGAATATAATAAGAATTTTCAATGTTTACTCACTTATTTTAAATCAAAGGTGATAAAAAGATCATGGTCTTTACCAGTTTTAGGGCAGAGTGTGGTATTATTTGAATAACTAAACATTTTAATGATAAAAACTATGAAAAATAACATTGCTTATTCATAAAAATGACTAACAAAACACCATTGTCGTAGTTTTATTTTTGAAGCTGAATATGAAAATTAGAGATCACCATAAAAGAAAAACTACTATAAGTAGTCACCTGAGCAATATCTTATTGGTATAAATTGAAGTTAATTTAATGTTAGAATTTTATTGAACATACACATACATAATCATTAATATATATATATCATCATCATCATGTCGTGCCACGGGCACGGATATCCCTGACCCTCTCTCGCCACATCTCCCTATCGTTCATCGCCTCTGGCAGGTCTACAGGGCTACATCCCGTATCCTCACATAGCTGCTGAATGTATGTTCTAGCAGGTCGTTCTGCTTTTGCCCGGCCATATGTGGGGGTCCATAGGAGTACATAACTTATGAGCTCGTCCCTGCTTCTCCAGCAGTTTCCTGCATGTCTGGTTCGTCCGACTTGGATAGTTTTCGTGATGGGAGGTTGGTGCCTTGTGGGGTGTTGCCGCCAGGGCTTGTTCAATATTGCTCGCAACATTCTTGTGTAATTGCCGTCTAGCTTCTTCTCCAGCCGTTTAGTCAACGTCCAAGTAGCGCATCCATATAGCAGTATCGATACGACCGCTGCCTGGAAGAAACTGCGTTTCATTTTATCGGTCAGGTCTGATTTCCATATGATCGATAGCCTATCGATAGCTGTCCATGCCTTCGTTAGCCGTGTGTCGATGTCTTTTTCGGTTGATGAGACACTGCTTCCTTGGTAGGTGAATTTGTCTACCAGTTTCAGAGAGGTTCCGTCTAGTGTCACCTGTTTGATTATAGCACATATATTCTGTTTTGTGTGCGTTGACATGGAGGCCAATGTCTGCGGCGGCTCGTTCCAAACTATGCTGTAGTGTTTCGGCTAGGTTGGGTGTATTTGCCAATATCACTATGTCATCGGCGTAGTCGGCGTCGTAATCATTTTTGCGGGGTACCTTCTGCTTCTTTTCTTTGTCAGCTCGAAGCCGTTCTCTCTGATTTATCAATCGATATTCTAAGCACGTAGTCTAGACAGATGATAAAGAGGTATAGGGCTAGCGTGTCCCCTTGTAGTACTCCTGCTACAATGTCAAAGTATTCTGTGTCTCCATCTGGTGATCGTACTTTCACTTTGGTGTTTCTATAGAGAATCGTTATTGCTGTTTGGTAGGCCGTATGCTAGTAGGATTTGTTCCATCTTCTCTCTGTGAATGGAATCGAAGGCCTTGGTAAAGTCGACAAATAGTAATGTCGCCTATAGGTTTTTTGCCCGTACGCCTTTAAGGATTCTACGGATGGTCAATATTTGTGAGCTTGCGAATCTATTTCTTCGGAAGCCATTTTGGTTTTTCCTAAGGATGTCGATTTTGGGTTCTATGCGGTTTCGTAGTAGGACATTGTAAATTTTGGCTGCTATGGATGTAAATGTTATACCTCGGTAGTTCTTGGCTAATCTGAGGTCACCCTTTTTAGGGAAGGGGAGGATGCATCCCTTCATCCATCTGTCTCTTTGATTATAGACTGCGTTGAAGTATCGAAGTAGTATGTCGTCGAATTATCTGGTCTTCCATACTTCTGGGGGAATCTCGTCCAGCCCTGCAGCTTTCCTATTTTTGATTTTTCTAAGAACCAAGTCGAGTTCTTCTTGAGTAAACGGTCCTAGTTTAATGTTTAGTTGCTTACTAATAATTCTGGTGATTGGTTCATGTGTTATTTTCGGTGGGTTTCCTAGTAGATTTTCGAAATGTTGTTTTCACAGTTTTATTCTTTCCTGTTGGTTTGCAGCTTTCAATTTTGCTTTGGCTGTGCTCTTCCCCTTACTCACTTCGTTTATTGTTTGCCAGGCTATCCTAGATTGCCTATCTTCCACTGAGTCTCTAATCTTTTCTATCTGATTTTGTATGTATTCTGTTTGTTATTTTAGATATATGCCTGTTAATTGATATTGTGCCTTTTTTAGTTTTCGGGCATTTGTGTTTGTTGGGTTCTTCCGATAGCTTTTGGAGGCTGTTTTCACGTGTGCACGCTTTTCTCTCACCTCTAACGTTTCCTATGGGACTCTATATTTAGTACTAGGTTTTATTGGAATACACTTCGCTGCCGCCTCGAGGTACGCGTTGACGAAATTCTCATATTCGTCATTTGGGGTACCTTTTTCTGTCTTCTCTTGTAGTGTCTCGAATCTGTTTCTCAATTCTAATACATATTTATCTCTAATATCTCTGTTGTTGGGAAGGGCCCAGTCATAGTGCTTAGTTGTCGCTGTTCGTGTGGCGTTTTTTTGTAGGCTTAGTCGTATTTTTGCCGTGACTATTCGGTGATCGGAGGACACACACTCGAAAGAGGAGTATGCCTCGCAATTCATTGCGCTATTTTTCAATTTCTTGTTTATAAAGACGTAGTCTTTCTGTACTTTACTATTGTTCGCGTATGTGTAGGTCCATAGTTTTCCCTCCCTTTTTGATAATTTGTATAGAGGCATGTTAATCTATTTTCTATCATGGAATCTGTTTGATGTTGTCCATTCCTATTTGACGTGTTGTGTAGGCTGTATTTTTTGTTTCCGTTTTCCCCGATTTGGGCATTTATATCTCCGCCAATGACTAACATGTTGTGTTTCGGGATGCTACGCATTAGAGAGGATAACTCATCGTAGAAGGTGACTAGTTCAGTTTCTTTACTAACATTGGTAGGGCTGTAACAGGAGATGATTGTTTCTCTGGGGTTTCCATTAAACGTAGCTACCATCATCCTAGGTTGTATTCTCTCAATGCTATTAAGTGTTTTTAACGCTCTAGGTCCTATAAGCATTCTTACCCCTCCTACTGTGGCATTGACAGAGTTTTTCCATGCTGATATAGTGACGATCGACCATCCATTGCCAGTTTCGTGATATTTGATATCTTTTGTGTGCGTGTATCTGTGTTCTTGTATGCATATTATGTCTATCTTATGTTCTACGGCCGATGCAGTCAGCTCTGATAGTTGCCCTATTCTATTTAAGATTCAAACGTTAAATGTCGCTATTTGTATTGTTTGTTTGCATTTTAGTAGTTTTTGTTGTTTGAGCTCTGTAGCTGATTATTCGAACACTGAGGCCAGGGCTCCAACCTCAGCAGGACGCGCCCCTTTTTTACCCGCGCGAAGAGCGATGCGGTTTATGTATGTGGTTTGAGTGTGGGTCATGGTTATCTTTCGATGGCTGTTTTTATTCTCATCTATAGAAGCCACTCTTATAGATGAGCAGCAGTAGATCCCCGATCGAACTGACGATCCTGAGCCTTAAACTGCAAAATTCACACGTCCAGGACCAGGTAAGGCATTGCGTTTGGCCGTCAGAGGATTTATTCACATACCTTTACGTCCATCATGCTACTTCCCATGTGTACGTAAAAAAAAAAAAAAAGAAATTGGTGGTGGGGGGCTTTCATTTCCCTTAAGCTTTAACTTAGTTAAAGTCCAGGACTAATGTATTTTAGTAAGAGTTTTTGGTATATTTTCACCTGTCTTCTTATACTGGCCCTAACGTGTTTTTTTGTGTCATTGGGACTTTTACTTAGGCTGTTTGGGTTTTTTTTCGTTCTAAACTACTATGGCGTGGCGGGGGGAGAAGCTGTGAGAATTCTAAGCTTTTAGAAAAGATTCGAAACCATTTGCCCTGTACACTGACACATTTGAACTGAGTCATATATTCAATTTGGATTTACAGTAAAAGTCTTTACATTTAAAACACATAGTTCAAGCAGCATTTTACAAAGAATAAAACAGCATAGAATTTTGTAAAATTTTCGGCATTTTAAATTAGTAGGACTTAAAGACATTATACTAAACAGTATTAAAACTAATTTTCTGGTGGTAAAAGTGAGTACTTCATCCCTCCTGTTCTGCTTTATTATTTAGTTACTACTGAATTTGAATATAATTTGGGAAAATCTACTATTTGGGGAGGGGGACACTAGTTATTTTGTCATTTTTTTTTTAGGGGTTTGTTTGTGGGGGTGGCATTAGGATTTTTACTTAGGCTGTTTATATTAAGAATGGAAATAAATGCAACAGTATATGAATATGAAAAAAAAAAAGATTTAGAGAATGTATTCTTCATATGAACAAAAAAAATCACCAATTTCATCTAAATACATCTTCTGAAAATTTATATATATATATATATATATATATATATTGTTCAAAAAGTTCTAAACCTAATCCAGAAGAAGTCAAAGACAGACTTTCTCTATCTTATAAATAGTCCTCTTAGTTTTTTTTATGTTTTATAAGTGGTAGTATGTTGCCACAATAAAAATGTTCAGCAATGGCTCTAATTTCTGGGTCAGGCTTAGAACTTTTTGAACGACCCTCGTCTAAAGATAGTTTTCACTATTATTTAATCAGGAGTTCTTGATTCTTTAAGTGCTGGTGGGTTGGAAATGGGAAAGACTACAGTTCTTTAAATAAAAAAAATTACAGTCTCTGTTAGCAATTTATTAGTGGACAAAACAGAAAATATGATCAATACCGTAGCTCAATATATCTTTGCCTGTGGCTCATTATTGATAGAATGTTGTATTGACAGAAACTCTGCTAATACAAAGACTTTTGAACTGAGGAGCACTTAAGACTGCAAGAAAAATTGGAGCCCTAGGCTGAAAAAGAAAAGAACATTATAAAAGTCTTTGGCATTTCAGCATTGAGTGGAAAAATTATGTACATACAGAAGTCCTGTGATATAACACGGTTCACAATAGTACGGTTTGTGATATTAGGGTCATTATAGACTTTGTGATATGACTTTGGCATATATGAACAAATATGCATTATATTTTTGTTCACTGATTTACTTGGTTACTGTGTTGGTATGGCTTAACATACGCTGTGTCCCCTTGCAGAGGGGCAAGATTCTCTCCTACCAAAAATGGTGTCCTGGTTATTAAAGAAAACAGTATCTGGTGGTGTGGTTTCTGTTTTGGAGCCCTAAGGAATGTTGAGTCTTTCTTTTGTTGCTATTACTTCCAGATTCACTATGACCTAGAGTTGGAGTGAACTTGTTAGGGTCCTATCTGTGGGTCAAATAAATCTCTTTGAAAATTATTTGCATTAGATAGGAATACTTGAAACCATAACTGTAGGCAAACAAATTATTATTATCAAATAGGAATATGTACTGGAAAGCATGTACAGTGGAACTTCAGTTGTCAAACATAATTCGTTCCAAATTTGTGTTTGATTACTGATTTGTAAGAAAACTGAAACAATGTTGCTCAGGTAGACTCAGCTAGCTGTTCAGCTATGTTTGATCTGCCTCAGCAGTCATTTGTGTCCATTTCATTTTCATTGGCCGGCTTGACTCATGTGTTTGAACTCTGAATATTCGTTGGATCACTGAGGCATTTTTTTTACTCAAATTTTTTGGTTGAACTCTGAATTGTTTAACTTGAGAGTTGTTCAATGACTGTAATTGTTTGCAAATTATTATCATTAGATAAAAATACTTGAGACTCTGTGTGTGCAAATTATGTGTTAAGAATAAGTACTTGAAGCTATAATCGTTTACAAATTATTATTATAATTAGATACTTTAAACCATATAATGGCTAGAAAAAAGTTTGACTTTAACATTAAATAACCTCCAAAAATTTTATGTACTTTAAAACTAAACAACCAACCAACCAACCAGATTTACTTGTCTGTTGTCCTCATCTTGATTGTTGTCACATTTTGAATATTGCACTTCTTACCCATTTCAGCTATTTTTTGTTCTTGATAACCTTCTGGTAATTCATTGTCACTCACATTGCTGTTATCCATTATCCACTGCCTGTGTTCACATTCACTGTTAAGTCTTTATAAATGTTCGGCAAATATCAATGAATATCAATGAGGGTAATTTTTTTTATATTGAGGAATTCAATGAAATAACTCTACTTTCACATCAGATGCCATTTTGCTATTAGCTGTAACAAAGCAAAAAAATTCTGGCTAATTGGTGAGAAGGTTCAACCTCTACTGCCATACCACCTTGAGATTTGCTGCTTGAGATGCCAAAGATCACAAACTTGTTTCTAATGTTTTGGCATGGAAAGGGTGCAGAATAAGGTTTTCAGTCTGTATGCCTGGTTATGAGGGTGCATGTGGCACCAATGCTCTCAATAGGTTGAAGGTTAAGCAATTGTTCATAAAACAAAATTTTGCAGTGAATCTTTAAACAAAGGCCTGCTGTAAAAGGAAAAAGATTCTAAGGAAGAAAACAAAGAAATACTAAGTTTGTAATGGCTGTTAGCAGAAGGTATTTTTTTTTATTATCAAATGTTCTGAATGACACAACACAACCTGGACAGCATTTACAAAAAAAAAAAAAAAAAAAAAGAATGAGAATTAACGCAGAAAAGTATGTCAGGAAAATTTCCCAAACGTATATTTTCAACATTAGATACAAAAACATGGACAGTCTCTAATCAGTTAAAAGGAAAAGTGAAAAAAAAAAGTTTTGTGAAGTTGATGTAAAGATGAATGTTTGAAATGTTACATTGTTGGAGGTTAATTAAAATGTGTGAACTGATCAAATGCAAAGATAGTGAAAATAGAATTGATAGAAGAACAAACTCAGGTGGTTTTGAGTACATCAACAGACATGGCAAATGGCTATATCAACAAAAGACTTGAAGATATAAAATAAATCAGAAAAGATCAAGAATAAAATGAGGCAGTGTTGATATCACAAATAGACAATATATCTGATTCTATAATTCAACAGTAAATATAGGGTCTAGCTGAATGATCTCTGTATCCTGGATCTGATACTAAACTGCATCTAACAGTGAGGCTTCAGTTCTGGAGGTCTGTGGAATGTGGAGACACTTCTTCATTGCTATTACTCCCAGGTCGACTGCTGCTTGCTACTCTAGACTCAAACACCCCATCCACAACCACTGCGGACCACAACTACTCTAACTTCTCAACTCCTGGTTACTTCCTTGAATATATCGGGTTCCAACTTCTGGAAAATAAAACCACCCTCTCACAAGGACCTCCCAGAACTAAAGTACCAATGAAAAAAAAAATTACATCCTTGTTTACTAACCTTTGACCATACTAATTCCTAAGACTTCTGTTTATTGCAGAAAAACTGTTAGGGTCCCATGTATGGGTCAAAAAGAGCTGTTTGAAAATTATTTGATGTAGATAGGAATACTTGATATCATATAACTGTTATATACAGATTATTTGTATAAATAATAGTCACTTAAAGCAATAATTTGTATACTAAAGATTAGGTTTATTAGCTACTTGAAACCATATTATTGCTTGCAAATTATTGGTGTTAAATAGTAATACTTAGAACCATATAAATGATTATTATTAAATAGAAATAATTATTTTAAACCATATATATAATTGTGTATAGATTATTAGTATTAGATAAGAATACTTGAAACCATATAATTGTGTACTAATTATTTGTATTAGATAGGAATACTTGACATCATATAACTGTACAAACAAAATTTACTACTACTACTACTACTACTCTTATTTCTGCTACTACTACTTTTCCTTGTGTTGTTGACTCTTTTCTTCTTTTCGTGCTACCAAGACTGCTCTTTTCTTCTAATTTTCTAATCATTTCTTCTTCTTCTTCTTCTTCTATCACTACTTTTTCCTTCTAATCCTTCTTTCTGCTTCCCCAACTATGATTAGTTATTTGTTGTTCTACATGGATGGCTTTGGCATTAAATAACTCACAAATTTGGTAGGCCATTAAATAATGAAACACATGATTATAGGTAAAAAATGCAATGGAACATTAAAAATGTTATGAGTACAATTAGATATTTACAAATAAATAAGATTTCAGCATTAGATAATCCAGAAGGAGTTGATAGGCCATTAAATAGATCAAACTAGAAGACCTTCTAACCAGAAAATCATATTGTTGTGGGTTAGAAATTTCTGAGGGACAAGAAATTCCCCTGTAGACCTTGCTGCATTCAAACTCCAGTGAATATCACTGCAGTGAGGAAAGCTGTTAGTAGATCTCCATGACTACTAACACCTGGGCAACAGAAGTGTTGAGGTGTTTGATGACATGAGGGTAAAGTTTACTTTGATTTTTAAACAGATGATGGGAAAGTTTACATTTTTAGTTTTAGCATTTGTAGTTAGGTAGTACAACAGAGTGGATGTGTTTTGTCTTTTAGTTCTACTGTTTATTGAAAGTCCATATGGGCTTTGATAGAGACTTTTAGAAAATGTAGGGTGTTTCTTCCTTCTTATGAAAGACAGTTTGGAAACACACGGAGATGGCCAACCTGAATTATTCAAACCTTAAATCTTAAACTAAATGTTGGCTCTACATAAGCTATTCATAGAACTGTAGTGAAAGAGTTGACTTAGCTCCAAGGCAGAAATGGCAATGCACATGCTTCATATGCAAAGTATCTTTTGAAAAGAAACATGGTTGCCATCAACATGAAAATATATATAGATGGTGGTCTTGAAAAATTTTGCAGGACTGATGTTGATATACAAATTTTGAGCTTGCTTGGATGTGAATATAAGCGTAGGAAAGGTTCAGTGCAAGACTTGATTTTTGTTTCTCTGGAGCTTGCGATCAGTGAGTCAGTGCGAGACAAGTTGAATACAGAGTTGGAGTGAGAAGTAATCTAGAAGGCAATACGAGAGAATCTCTGAGGACACACTACTACAACATTGGGACAACAAATTACCTACAGAAATAAATGATAGAAATACTTTCTGATTTTTGTTGCCTTTAATAGTGCATTTTTTACCATGACAGTAAACAAAGGCAAGGAAGATCACTCTAATATCTGTGGTATATATAGGGTGTCAAGCAGTATATGAACTCTATCTGGCAGCGGAACATAATATTAAAAATTAATAAATATGGGAAGTGAATTGTATGTGTGTTTGTCAATTTCTTTTGCCATTTGAGATCAAGCGACAAATTTCAAGGTTTGTTTTTAATGACATCAACTTCTTATGGGTTATTCAATGCTATAATTTGATTCATTTTGAACTGTTTGTCATTACTATACTTTCCATGTTCCATTGCAGTAATTTGTTTATAATCATGTTTACATGGTTTCCCACATTCTCATGTGCAATCATCTAATATGGTTTGGTTTCTTTGTTTAATGACATATCAACCTTCATGGGTTATTTAACACCAAAGTCATCCTTCTAGAAGAACAGTAGTGGTACTATTTAACTAATAGCTAGAAAGATCAGGGGGTTCATACCTTTCCCAAGGGTATTTGTCCGAAAGTGAACATAATAGCTCAACTGGAGTTCGAACTCACTTACTACGATTCTGCAGTCCATCGCTTTAACCATGTCATCACAAAGACACCCCCTCATCTAATATGAATAATTGACAAACAGATCTATTTGACCTATAGGTGGGAACCTAAGAGGTATTACCACTCCAGGTCAGTGGATCTGGGAGTAATGCCAATGTATGGTGTACCCCACATTCCCTTGAGCTCCAGAACTGAAGCTTCAACACAGGATGCAAGTATATGTCTAGGATATAATATTTCTCGCACATACCCATACACACACGTATATATATATATATATATATATATATATATATATATATATATATATATATGTGTGTGTGTGCGTGTGTGTATGTATGAGGGTGGGCAGAAAAGTTCATATGATGACCAGAACAAGAGAATCACCTCCAGTTGCAGTTTAACATCATATCTAGAACACAACAACTTCTAAGGGTCTTGCTATGTAAGGTTTTCCGAATTACAAAATTAAATTTTTAATAGATCTGTCACATTTTTATTATTTACATTCCAAACCCAATTTCCTTATGAGGAGCAACATATATATATATATATACCTTTCCCTGATGTCCAGGGGGAGGTGGCCTCATGGTTTAAAGGTTAAAGCAATAGACAGCCGAATTGTAGTAAGTGAGTTTGAACTCCAGTCATGCTATTATGTTCACTTTCAGCCAAATACCCTTGGGAAAGCTATGAACTCCCTTATCTTTCAAGTTATGGGTTAAATAGTACCACTACTGTTCTTCTTGAAGGATGGCTTTGGCATTAAATAACCTGCAAAGATTGATATGCCATTAAACAAAGAAACCAACCAGTCAACCTAATGTGCAGTAAGTATACATATCAAATATGGCTGCTATTTGACCGTCTATTGAAGATAGTCTCACAGACAAATTCTTCCTGATTGTTAAAATTTTTTAAAATCATCTTCTTGTTTATTTCTGCTGATTTTTTTATTATGCTAGTAGTATTAGATATTATAAAATTTGAATTTCTTATTAGTTATTTTTAATTAGTATTTTTTTCATCATATATGCATTTTTTTAGTGCAATTCATAGGTTTTTTTCATTTCCTGTCTGCATTTTTTTAGTTTTTACTCACATTAAAAAAAAAAATTAGACTATTTCTCTTATCAATGTCCTTTTTATCTACCTGGCTCAGTCAGCTTGGGTTGTAGAATACACTGACTGCCAAGGGGTAAGACTCTCCCAATGAGTGTCCTGGATATGACACTAAACAATCTGATGGTGAGGGTCCAGTAATGCTAGAGCTTTTGAGAATGTAGAGTACCACTTTATTGCCATCGCTCCCAGGTCTACTTTGGCCTGGAGTGGTAGCACCTGATAGGGTGCTATCTGTGGGTCAAATAGAACTGTTTCACATTTAAACTGTGTACTTATGCTAAACTGAATTGTTTAAAATAGAAATGTTTTTACATTTAACTGTGTGTAAACAAATGACTGATGTTTAATTGAATTGTTGGTGATACATAGCAATACTTGAAAACATTAAACTGTGTGCAAGCAAATGATTACTAGTCAATAGAATTATTCGTATTGGATAAAAATACATGAAACCTTTTAACTGAGTGAAAAAAGAGCTTAGGCATGTTAAAAAATGTTATCTACTAAAAGTGTTCAGAAATCATATATTTCATATATATGATTAAACAGGATGTGGTATTAAATAACCTACGATAGTTGATATGTCATAAAACCAAACCAAACTAAATCATACATATTTAATATATATGTATAGAAAATTTGGCATAAAATAACTTACAATGGTTGATATGATATAAAACCAAACCAAACATAAGTATAAAGAGGATTTGGCATTAAATAACCCATAATGGTTGATATGCCATAAAACCCAACCAAACCATATCATATATATTTAGTATATATATGAATTAAAAGGATTTGCCATTAAATAACCTACAATTGTTGATATGCCATAAAACCTGACCTAACTATATCATATATATATATTTACTACATATGTATAAAGAGGATTTGCCATTAAATAACCTACAATGGTTGATATGCCAAACCAAACCTTTTTATCTACAACATTTTGGCCATGTACTCTCTCATCTTCTGATAATTTTTTTTTTATTTAACGGGTAGCAGTTATTGTCTGATATTCATTAGAATTCAATTATCAAAAAATGAAATATCAACTCTTTTCTAGAATATCCCACTGGGGAACTGTCTGCAGTAATATACGATGGAAAAAAATCATACAGAAATGTAATATTTACTCTTGTCTGGATGCTGAATGTAAGATTTAGTCATTATTTTTAATTTTTTAATTTTTTCTGAACAGTTACATTTTAGTCCCAAATGAGTTGTAAGTTGCCATCTTAGTAGTTAGGGGGGGGGGAGAAACTAAAGAAATATAGGGATAGTTGAATTGCACATATTTATCCGAACCCTCTGCCACAAACTGGATGTAACACAGGGTAATTGTTTTAGCCGAGTACAGCTGTTTTCAATCTAGAGTTTTCCTTCTTCTTTGATCTTAGACAGGTTGCCTTACAAAGGTTAAAGAGCCTAGTCTGCCTTACTATTTACCAATTGCCGAGAAGAGAACAGAAGGATTCAAGCCTCCCTTAAGAGCATTAGCACAAAGTCAAAAGCAAACAGCATTGTCCAAGATTTGAACTCAAGTTGCAAAGTTCAATTCCTAAAAGGATAATTGTATGTGAATCATACCAAGTTGAAAATGGGGTTTTAAAATGTTCAGTAAAAAAATGAAGGAAATGACTGTAACATATCTGCATGGGATGAATATAAGTGTTACATTTTTTTATATTTTTTTGTATATTAATGTGGCTATTTCCTCCTTAGCTGAATATTCTGGACAAGTATGAAAAAATCATATTTGTATTTGAATTCTAATGGACAACTGGATACCAGCTGCTATCAGTTATATAAATCTAATACTACAAGAAGACTGGAGGGTATATGGTTGAAATATTGTAAATGAAAAAAAAATATTATAAATGATAGAAATAGTTCAATTTGAAGTAAAAAAAAATTACATTCATTCTACAAATATTGAGCAAGCAGAGTAAATAGGTTTGAAGCCACTATTCGACTGTGTGCAAATTATTTGTATTAGATAGGAATACTTGAAACCATACTGTTGTGTACAAACAAAGGATAATAGAAAAATAAGTGTAGTAAAACATTGAAAATATAATTACGATCCAATCAAACATTTACAAATGAATCAAATTTTGGCATTAAATAACCCATAAAGAGTTGACATGCCATTAAACAAATAATTTTATTGTTACTTCTCTGCAATTTCAACCTTGTCAGCTGAATAAAAGGATTCAAACTTATAGCTTATTGATTAGGCTTAGAAAGTTAACCTTTAGACCTCTTTTCAATTAGCCTAAAGTATTATAACTGTATCCACTGCAGAGGGACGACCTCTATCTCCCTAAGAAAAATGCCATGGAGATGATATAAAATTACATTTCTCCAGATCGCACCTATTAGGGTCCCATCTATGGATAAAAAAGATCAGTTTGAAAATTATTAGTATTAGATAGGAATACTTGAAACCATACAATTGCATGCAAATTATTTGTATTAGACTGGAATACTTGAAACCATATAACTGCATGCAAATGTTTTGAATTTGACAGAAATACTTGATACCATAAAAATATTTGCAAATAAATGATGATTATTATTTGATAGGAATATTTACTTCATACCATATAATTGTGTATTATTAGGATTACTAACAGTGCAAATTATTTGTATCAAATTTTAGCTTTAAATAACTTAGGAGCGATTTATATGCCATTATGCAAATAAACTTAACCAATATACTATTTATTTGAAACAATGAACATTACTTCTAAATTTGCAATTTTTGAAATCTGATAGAGCAACTAAAATATATTTTTTAGTTCTCAAAACAATTATAAAATATTTTTAGATCCTGACTCAAATGTGAAATAACTGAATTTTCAAAAGTAGACCATGTCACATGTGACTAAGTTACCTCCCTTGTTTCAGATGAGTTTTCTATAAATACCTTATCAGAAAAAAAACAAAACTTTATTTTGTTCAGTTAATTGAATTGACCAAGTTTTCAGTCCAAAACTCATTTATATTTGTTTTTAGATATAATTGTGTCAGTGATATGTTCTTTTTTAAGTTAATCTATTTATTATTATAAAGATGAATCATTGTTACCAGAATTTCTTTCATTTCATAGTTTAAAGATAGATACTAATCTGAGCTTTGTCTGAAACAAGATGAAATTAATAGAGAGATTAAGGTATGTATTTACTTAACTCACAAATCCTGAGCAAGATGTGACACAAGGTCAATTTTTAAGCAAAATACAGCTTGTTTGAATCAGTCTCCCTTCTAGACTGGTTGCCTTACTGAGGCTAAAGAACCCAGTATGTCCTACTATTTACTCATAGTAACAGATGGATTCCTGCCTTTCCTGAGGAGATTAGCACAAATGTAAACAGCTTTATTAAGGATTTGAAGACAATAACCATTACATAAAGCAAGATTAGTGTAATCTTCTGTATTGATAATCAATTATTTGATAAGTTCCAGTAAAAAATATGGTAATATTTATGGATCAGCACTTCTGTTGAGAATTGGTATTGCATTTGTGTGCTTTGGGGCCATTTTCAAGCATTTCCACAAAGAGTCAGTATAGTGTCTGCATACTTTGCCTTGGATCAGAGGGCCATTTTCTTGTATTTCTACAACGGATCAGAGTGTAGTGTTTGTTCCCATTAAAACTCTATGGTTATTTTAAAAACTATTAGATTATAAAATATGCAGATGAAAACATTGTTTCAAAGAATGAAATATTTAATCATATCTCAAAAATAAATAAAAAATAAGAGCAGACACATAAACAAATGATTAAATTATTTCTTATCAATATTATATTTTTATATATTTGATTGGAATTCCATGGGTACAGATACTACAGTCTTATCTAAAAAAAAAATGGAAAAGTGTCACTACTTAATATAGAGACAGACTATTATTCTGAGACTTACACAATGGATGCAAAACAAAAGGGCATCATGGGATTGCTTCTGTTATTCTCATGAAAAATATACATTATCTGATGTTTCTACAAAAATCTATTTATGAATGTTATGTGTTCACATTTTTCTAAGGAGATATCAAGCAATGTAACATATATATGTACATATATATTTGTGTGTGTGTGTGTGTATATATATACATACAAATATATATTTATGAGTGTGTGTATATATATATATATACAAATATATATTTATGAGTGTGTATAAATATATATATATATATATATATATATATTTATGAGTGTGTATATATATATATATATATATATATACACACACAAATATATATTTATGAGTGTGTATATATATATATAATATATATATATATATATATATATATATATATATATATATATATATATATATATATGTGCATATACACACAAATATTTATATGAATATAAACATATAAAAATTTGTGTGTACCTCACAAAACAACATCGGTATGGCCACTTACTTCCCATCTCAACAACCATCCAAACAAGACATACAGGACACTGTTGGATAAGTAAGGAGGAACTGATAAGTGATGTTCTTCTATGGACTCCTAAACATGGATGTGTCAGTGTTGGTCAACCAGTAAGAAATTATCAATATCAGCTCTGTGTGGATGCAGGATGCAGTTTAGAAGACCTGCTGGGAGCAATGGATAATAGGGATGGAAGGAGAGAGAAAGTCAGTGAAATCCATGCTGTCAGTGTGATTTGATGATGATGATTATGATACTAGTTAATAAAGTATTAAATTATCTTCAAATTTGAAACTATTTTAAAACAATAACTGATCTTGATATTATTGTATAAGATAGTCTTAAAAACTTTTGACTTTCATAAACAAAAATTTGCACCATAACATAAACTCATCACTCTTTAAATGTATACAGTCTTAATATAAATACTCTCTGATGATGATCTCATTGGGAATTCCCATGGCGTTGTGGCTTACATGCCAGACTGTAACATCATAATAAGCGATTTCGAACTCCAGTTACATTATCACATTCACTTTTGGACTAATACCTTTGGGAAAGGCGTGAAACTTCTTATCTCTCTAGCGATGGGTTAAAAAGTATCACAACTGTTCTATTAGGATGAATTTAGCATTAAATAATCTGAGACCAGGTGGGATATAAATAACAAAATAATAAAACTTATTTATCAATGTTAGTGTGTTGATTTTTTTTTTTTTCTCAATTTTTACTTACACACATACACACACACACACACACACAACATGATATGTATGACATCATATTTTATATTGAGATTTTCGAACCTCTATCACAAAAAGAAATACCTGTATGTTTAACTATTTGATTGTTAAAATTGGATTGGTGCATCCTTCCTGAGAGTATCTCATTTCTTATGCTGTATTGTGCATTATATGGTTACAGAATACAGATGGTCTTTAAAAATTTCAGGAGGTGTCCTCATGGTGTAATGGTTAAAGCGATGGACTGCGGAATTGTAGTAAGTGAGTTCGTACTCCAGTCACGCTATTACATTCACTTTCGGACAAATACCCTTGGGAAACGTATGAACCCCCTTATCCTCCCAGCTATGGGTTAAATAGTACCACTATTGTTCTTCTAGGAGAATAGATTTGGCATTAAATAACCTACAAAGGTTGATATGCCATTAAACAAAGAAACCAAACCAAACCAAACCAAACCTAAAAATTTCTTCATAAAAAAACCCATTGCATCTAACATTTTTGTCTGCTACAATGTTGGGTTTATTCCTTAAAAACAATTTTTGTGGCTTATCAATTTTTTTGACAACTTTTTTGAAATTCATCATACTCTGAAGATGTTGAAAAAATAAAAATCATAAAAAGATATTATTCCTGGTTACTTTTTTTTATTATATATACCAATAATATTTTTTGTTATATAAACCCATAATAAAGGTAACTTAATAAATATTAATATATTCTTAGTTTTAATTTTCATAACACATTTTTGTATTGATTATTCTAATCAGACTATTTAACCAATTCATGTGTGTCTCTCTTTCTCATATAAGTGTATGTGTGTGTGTATATAATGTCAATACCTCATTACATCATATATATAGAATTAATGTTATAATTAATTGCAAATAATGGAAAGAGCTCTATAATTAGTGTTTAACAGTTATCTCCCCTGGGAAATTATGATGATTTGAGGTAAGTTTGTATACTGACTCCAACTTGAACTGGAAACTGCTTTTTTTAATTTAGAATTATTGTGCTAACAATATTTTTTATTTATTTATTTATTATTTTTTTGCTGTTATGGTAAAATACATACATACAAAAATTGAATCATTACAATATAGATATGCACAAACACAGTTACATATGGCTTTTGTATATCATCCCTTCCATATATATATATATATATATATATGATTATGTGTATGTATTACTTTGGTTTACATGGGAAATGTTTGCTTGTATTTCCTTTTAAAAAAGTATCAGGAAAAGTTGATGTGGAGAAATAGAGAAGAAATTGGGCCATAAAATATAGTTTATTTTTCTGTGTCATATTGAATGAATCTTTGGACAAAAGTGGCTGATTTGGGTCAGCAAACAATGGGGAAGATTGTTAGTTTTTAGTAAAAGAACATATCTTCAGTCTGAAACATTTATTGAATATTAAAAAAAAATGACAGAAAGGTTATTCTAGCTTTATGTTTGTGCAGATAAACTCAAAAACCTTTTTTTTTTTTTTTTTTTCATAATTTTTGTTTATTTGCTTCAGTTAAAATATTTCCTGATTTGGACAAAAAGAAATTCCTACTAAATTTAAGCTTATATATTCAATTTGTTTATTTTTCTATTTCTTAATCTTTTTCTGTATTTCTCTCTCTCTCTCTCTAAACATACATACACAAACACACACATATATATATACACACAATGCTATTTTTATGCACACACACACACACACACATATATATATATATATATATATATATATATATATATATACACAAAATTGTAAATGCACATTCATAATCTCTCATTCATAATGTAGTATAATATACATATTTTTATGTTCACTGTGTTAGTATGTCTTCCACTAATACATTTGACTTAGTCAAGTCATATAGAAAGCACTAGTTGCTGTTAAATCACAGAAGTTAAGCAGCATTAACTTGTTCAGAATTTGAATGGGTGATCACTAAAGAACTGTACTGTAAGCAACTGTGTAGAAAAAAGTGACCTCTACATAATATAACCTAAGAATTAACATGCTGTAAAACCAAACCAACTAACCTGTGTGTGTGTGTGTGTGTGTGTATATATATATATATATATATATATAAAAGAGCAAGAGAGAGAAAGGTTCTGTAGATTTACTGGTTATTTTTTATCTTTAGAGAAAATGGACTCTGTTACCCAAATTCAAATCCTCAATGGAGCTATTTGATGATAACCTTTTCAAAAGGTATGAATCCATCTCTTCTATCCCTCTTTCAGCTGTGAGTAAATAGTAAGGCAGACTGGTCTCCCTCCCCTTGGTAAGATAATGCTAGGCCAGTGTTAAGGTCTCATGCAGCCGATAACCTATAATACAAGGTCCCCATTCTACCACATGTCAATTTTCATAAAGTAGTATTCATAGAAAATATATGAAAAAAAAATCCTTCCAGTCCTCCCAGGTAGAGTTGGCTCTTCCAGTAAGAAGGTTTGGGGGATAGTATACACTGGTCCTGGAGCAACAAATTTTGTCAAAAACACTTCGGTATTCAAAGTCTGAGGAATGCTGTTTAGAGAATCTTTAGCAGACTGTTGCCCTATTCTTCTGTTATCGGCTTATCCAAAAAACTGTGGCTGATTCTACACAAGCCTTGATTACTATAAACAAATTAAATCTCAATGGGAACTTATGCATTAATGTTGTGTCCAATACTCACTGTTCTTCATTGTCATAATGATCATAGTTGCAAATAAAAGAATAACCAGAAATTGGGAAAATGAAGAAAAATATTAATCAAAATTACAGGATTATATAAAATTGACTATCCTCCACTCCTTGACAGAGCTGAGAGAAAAATCAAAGGTAAAATTTATCAACCAATTTTTACAAATAAAAATAAACCAGATTAACAGTTACCTGTAATTATTATGAAAATTCTGAGTATAATTATTTTGATTTAAATTAAAAACTGTAAATTTTATTATTCTTTTATAGATGCCATATTGATCACATGACTATGTTAGGTTTAGTGTCAGCTGGTTTAAGTTGAGATATGAGAGATTAATAAACAAGAAATATTGATTGAGGAAACAAACTCATTAACTGAACTTCAATAGCCAATTTGGACTGCATCTTTCAGATTAAACTTGCTATATTTTTAAAAGTTTTTTTATTCCATTATTCTTTAAAGATGCCATATTGATTATATGACTATGTTAGGTTTAGTGTCAGCTGGTTTAAGAAGATATATTTAATTGACTAGAGGCATTGTGGGTGATAAACTCTATCCTACTTGTACTTCAGTTCTTGCCTTGTTCTGCAAAAAATAATTTTTGCAGAACAAGGCTAGAATGAAACCTCTGACTTTAAACAAGTTATATTATCAAATAGTTACTTACCAGCTCATTGGGCAAGTGGGTAGAGTGTTCACCAATGGTCTGGGAGACCTGGATTCAATCCCAGGTTGCGTCATACCAAAGACTTTAAAAATGGTACTTGATACCTCCTTGCTTAACACTCAGCAATATAAGGTATATATCAAGGGTAAAGTGGAGCAATCCTGGGAAAGAAGTAGCGCCCTCCCTTACACCTCAGTGTAGTAGCTATTGAAAAAGGAGCCTTCTGGTCACCCTTGACTAAGGTCGCCAACTTACCTAATACAATATCAGTATATCCAGATTCCTATTAAGGATGCCAAATTTCTCTTTAAATAAAGTTCATTGGGAAGAGAGAGATATATAGGAGGGGGAGGAGGCAAGATATAATGCAGGGAATGAAAAGGTTGATGGGTGGGAAAAGAATCAAAGGTGGATCAGTTATATAATAACTTGGAGAGAAAGAAACAAGTTTGTTTTACTTTTTTTGTGTTTATTTTACTGGATATCAGATTTCTTTTGAAGAGCTGTGGATGAAGTCAAACACTACAAAAAAGAAGGCATGTTTTTTTTTGTAAGGCCTAAAAAAAAAAACAAGAAAGTAAAAGTCCACTTACTGTATGGAGACAAACTACTTCAACATTGTAGCAGATGTGCTGAAAGGAGATACATTAGTTCCATACATGTTTATTATCTGCCTAGACTACATGCGTAGAACATCTATAGATTTAATGAAAGAAAATGGTTTCAAGCTGGCAAAGGACAGAAGCAGAAGATACCCTGCACAAACTTTTACAGACACAGACTATGCTGATGACATAGTGCTTCTATCAAATTCACCTGCCCAAGCCGAATCCCTGCTACAAAGTCTGGAACAAGCAGCAGTTGGCATAGACCTCTATGTCAATGCAGACAAGACAGAATACATATGCTTTAATCAAAGAGGCAACATCTCCATGCTAAAGGGTGATCCTCTGAAACTAGTGGAAAAGTTCACCTACCTTGGAAGCAGCATCTCATCAACAGAGAATGACATCAACAAATGACTAGCAAAGGCATGGACAGTTATAGATAGGCTAGCAGTCATATGGAAGTCAAACCTGACCGATGAAATAAAACATAGTTTTTTCCACACTGCAGTCGTGTCAATACTTCTATAAAGATGCACCACATGGATGCGAACTAAACATATGGAGAAAAAGCTTAATGGCAATTACACAATGCTGCAAGCTATATTGAACAAGTCCTGGAGGCAACACCTTACAAAACAGCAGCTGTATGGCCACCTGTCAAACATCATGAAAACTATCCAAGTTGGATGAACAAGACATGCAGGACACTGCTGGAGAAGTAAGGATGAACTCATAAGGGATGTACACTTGTGAACCCCTTAATATGGATGAGCAAAGGTTGGATGACCTGCTAGAATCTATATACAACAGCTCTGTGCCGATACAGGATGTAGCCTGGAAGATCTACCAGGAGCTATGGACAATAGAGATGGGTAGTGAGAGAGGGTCAGAGAAATCTATTCAAGCAGCACAACATGAAAATGACAATGATGATGATGATGAGTTTTAGGTCTGTTGCCTTGTGAAAAATTTAATATTTGGGGTGAGGAGTGGGATTGTTTCGAGATTTTTAAATAAATAGCTGTGATTCATTTTACTAAGTTAGTTTGGTGTGTGCTATGGGACAGTCAGTTTGGTGTGTGCCACAAGGGCAGTTTGGTCTGGTGCGTGTCTCCAGTGACTTTGTGTGCTATTCATACTGAGAAAGTAGAGGTCTGTATCGTCCAAGTCTGTCAAGTTTACAGTGGAGTTCCATTGCACAAGTGTAACATGCCTGTCCCCAGCTTTGAGCAAAATAAAGAACTTGTAAATCCATCCAAGTCATGTTACTCATTTCATTAACTATTCATCTTGAGGACCTAGCCTGAGATTTTGGCATTTTCCTACCCACCCCAGCACCATCACAGTATGGGAAAATGGCTGCCACAGAAATTGGTTGAGGATGACGGGCGTGGGTATCACACACACACACACACACACACACATATATATATATATATATATATATATATATATATATACACCTTGAATTAATAATAAGGATTTATAATCTTCATTTAATAATAATGATAATAAATAAAATATTATACACTATATTTCTTGCCTTTTTGTTTTTTAACCTTGTGTCACCATTCAGCTACATTGTATATTCCATTATATTAGATTGATACAAACATTTCTTGTATTTATATAATTTCCTAACATCATTATTTAGTCATCAAAGTATTTTCCCTGTTTTTTTTTTAGAGGTGGGGGGGCTTTTTTTATACCTTCAACTCATTAGATTTGTTGCCCAGATAATAAATGTTGCAGGGTGTAAAGTAGATCAAGTAGTTTTCTAAAGGTACCATGTTTAAAGAATATGTCCGAGCATCTTAAGTGTATTTCTCCTACACAAATTTCACTTAGGATATGCATTTTCTGATTACTTTATTGATATACAAGCATAATGAAATAGCTGTAATCATTAGCCATTACAAATCTGCTTGGACAAACTTGTATTTCTTCATGTAGCAAACAGAGGAACCATTAAAATATATACAAACAAATAAGTTCTAATAACTCCAATAAAAAAAAGTTACCTCTGGACACTTACAGATCATAAATACGTATAAAAATAGGATTTGGCATTAAATAACCCACAAGGTTTGGAGTGCCATTAAACAACCAACCAGCCAATAGTGTCAGTAGCACTTGGTATCTTTCAGTTTCTTTCCTCTGCAATCATAAATGCATTGCTAATAATTTTTACTAAGTGATCATCAGACTTGGTGGTTCCTCTTGGTATAATAATCAAATAGGTGAAAAATTAAGTCACCAAGTGATTTTTACCCCATAAAATGCTTTGCCAATAATTTTTGTTATAAAAATGTATTGCAAATTATTTTACTCTGAAATTGCATTCTAAATTATTTCTACTATGTAAAAATTGTGTAAAGAAATTATATTGCTCTTTTGCTTGATACTAAGGACTTTTGAATATTGCTGGTTAGTTAATGTAATTCTTTGACACTCATACATTATATATAATGGGGTTAGTATTTGTAGGAGGAATGGACGATAGAAACCCACTATAAAAGTCTAGATCCTCCCACACTATGTATGAATTGATTGAATAAAGTGATACTTACCTAAAATGCTGATCAGAAGATGATATTGAGCTTAGTTAGCTACTACTACCTGCTAAAAATAACATGACCATACTTTAAATTTTGCAATACATATATAAAAAGAAGACAAAATGCAAATAACAAAATTGCATAAAAATGTGCTCAATGCGCATATGGATAAAGAAGTCTAAAACATAAAATAACCAAATTATGTACTCTTAAGGTCCATTACTTAAAGTTTCAGATGGAAATATTTCCATCTGATGATTGGGTGATCCATATGAAACTTAATGTAATGGAGCTTAAAAGTACATAATTTGGATATATATATATATATATATATATATATATACACAAATGTGTGTCTAAATATTAGTACACTGAATGTATAATATATATATATATATATATATATATATATATATACATACACAAATGTGTGTCTAAATGTTAGTACATTGAATGTGTAATATATATTTATATATATACAAATGTGTCTAAATGTTTGTTCATTGAAAGTGTAATATATATATATATATATATATACACAAATGTGTGTCTAAATATTTGTTCATTGAAAGTGTTATATATATATATATATATATATATATATATATATACAAATATGTGTCTAAATGTTAGTACATATATATATATACTGATGGAAAATAAAATAACATTGTAAATGTATGTGTTTCAATTCATTATGAGTTCAAATGACAGTTGCACTATTACATTCACTTTCAGACTAAATCCCATGGGAAAGTTATGAATCCCCTTATCCTCATAGTAACGGATTAAGCAGTACCCTTTCTGTTCTTCTACAAAGATGGCTTTGGCATTGATTTAGCTATGGAAGTTGTTGTGCTTTAAAACAAAAGAAAGCAAACTAAATATACAGGTGATATAGCTGGATTTATTTTCAATCAGTTTGTATGTGTATATATGATATATATATATATATATATATATATATATATATCTTTAAAATATTATAAAAGAAAAAAACCCAAATCAGTACTGTTATCCATCTGATCATTGTATATATCCATTATATGTGAGTTATGAGCAGTTCTAAACATTGTTGCCCTCATAATAATTTAAATTAATTCAGCTTATGAGAGTATAGGGTACGTTGAAAACATTCTTTTTTACTCTTTTTTAGCAATCATTTGCCCAAAATGTTTATATTAATAACATTAACAATTTTATGTTATACAATGGTGTGTGCATGCTTGCAAAAAAAGAGAAAGAAATATCTTGACAGATCTATTTAGAAATATTAATAGAAAACTATGAAGACCACTTTTCTCTTTGTGTGCCTAAGAATGTTCAAAAGAAACAATAATGATGATTACATCTACACGAGTAACTGAAGAGCCAAATTGATTCTATTGATATCATAAAAAGAAAGATGGCTTTTCCTTAAAGAAGATAATCCTGTCTATTTCAGATGGAGTCCTCTTCCTTACCAGCTGCTACAAATAGCCACATGGACTTAACAAATGTGTTCCATATTGGACAGACCGGTTATGATGTTGTCCTGTCCAAAGCTAACAAAAGAATTAGCTGGACACAAATGGGCATAAAAGCTGCTGAAGGTAAGATCAATCTTTCTATGTGCTTACATTTATTTTTATATGCTCAATATCATTTTAGATTTATTTTTTTGTCTGTAGTATAATCTGTTAACTTTTCTGTTATTACCTTTTTTGAATTTTTACATATTCATAAGCAATTATGATTGTGTGTTTGCATAAAGTAAAATTATGATTGTGTGTGTGTGTGTGGGTTTGCACAAACTAAAAATGATTTTGTTAGAAATTAAGGTGCCAAAATTTTGGGCACTACTCAGATTTTTATCAAAATTTGAGCTGTTCATGGAGATATTTATCAGGTGAGAAATACTTAAGTAACTATTTGAATAGTTTAAACCATTTACTATGATATTTTTCAATTTTCGGCAGCTTACATTGCAATCTTTTCCAACTGAAACAAAACAGTTACTTAAAAATCTTTAAATCACTGTAATATATTAGGATGTCTTTATAAATATTATGAACTAGAATTAAAAAATTAAAAATTTTGAATCTGCTTTGAAAGATTCTTTAAGTTGAAAATTTAAAAAAAATAATATGAAATTCAACTATATTTTCATATGTCCTAGCAATAGTAGTTCCACTATATTTCAGATGTTGCAGTGATAGGAATTCAACTATTTATTTACAACATGGCTTTATCAATTCAATTCTAATCTTATACAAGAGCAACCAGGTCAGTTGGGGCTTTAGAATATGCTGACTGCATCTCTGCAGAAGCATAAGACCCACCACCACCACCACCACAATGAGTGTCCAACAATCTGATGAGTTTCCAGTCTTAGAACTTTTTGGGAATGTCGAGTGCCCCTCCATTGCCATTACACTTTGACTCAAAATGGTAGTACCTGTTAGATTCCCGTCTTTTAGTCATCTAGAAATATTCAATCATTCATTAGACTTGAAACCATTTAACTGTGTGCAAACAAATAATTGTTAATTTGAATTTATTGTATTTCATAGCAATGCTTAAAACCATTTAATGGTGCAATAGAATTATTAGTATTGGATTGCAATATTTCAAACCATTTAGTGTCCTGGACATGACATTAAGCTACATCTGAAAGTGAGGCTGGAGTTTGGGGAATGTGAAGTAACCCTTCATTGCTATTACTCTCTGCTCCATTTTGACTCGGAATGGTAGTACCTGTTAGGGTCACATGCATGAGTCAAATAGAAATATTCCGTCATTTACTATACTTGAAATCATTTGACTCATGAACAAATAACTGATGTTAAAATGAACTTTGCCCTAGTGAGTAGAGTATTCATCAATGGCCCAGGAGATTAGTGTTCAATCCCAGATCAAGTCATACCAAAGACTCAAAAAATGGTACTTGATACCTCCTTGCTTAACACTCAGCATTATATGGTACATATCAAAGGTAAAATGGAGCAATCCAGTGAAAGGAGTAGCACCCTCCGCTACATCTCTGTGTAGTAGGTATTGAAAAAGGAGCCTTTTGGTTGCCAACTTTACTTACTTTGCAATACTTGAAACCATTCAACTGTGTGCAAACAAATGAGATCTGGCTCGTTTAAAAGTAAAGTTATCTACAAACTACTCTTTTACAAATTATATATATGTGTGTGTGTGTGTGTGTGTGTGTGTGTGTGTGTGTGTAAACAGAATTTGGCATCAAATAACCCACAAGGTTTGATATGCTATAAAACACAATCAATCTATACGAGAGAAATTTTGCAAGGTTCTGGTGTTCAGGAGAAAGCATCGCTTGAAATTTATGTCTCAAATCCATCTTTAATCCTCAAGTTTTTTTTCTCTTTTTTAAAAAAAAAAAATGATATAACATTGAATTTTAAATTGTTGTTTTTTCCACTTCTTTGCAGAAAAATATATTTATGATATAATATGAAGAAAGTTGACAGTATTTTTTTATATAATTATGAAAGCATAATTAGATATGACTAAATCTGAATATGAACACTTTTATTAAAACTTTTATTAATACTTTATTCCTTTTGTACCAGATGACTGCATAGCTACATACTTTATCCAAATCTTAACCAGCTTATAAAAAGAGTATTTTTGTTTTAGTTAGTGGCTATTGAAAAGGGTTTTTGTTGTTGTTTTAGTCCTTTGGTTCCCTTGGCTTCATACTAATGAATGAGCTGAACCCTCTGAAAAAATTAATATCTTTTGAACATGTATTTTTTGAAAGCATTTCTTTTGAAAGAGACTTTCATTCATGATTTGGGCTCATTGAAATTTAAAGAATATCTGATTTGAAGGGTTCTGCAGGCTACAAATTTGAAATGAGACAATTGTTGTTTCTAAAGGGATTTTGAAAGGTTGTGGTATTTTAAGATTAAAAATTTTTTAGGATTCAGTGGCAGGATTATTGGCATAAAGCAGAGATTCCAAGATTTGTCAATCGATCCCTTCATTGAATCTTTTTTCCCATTCTTTTAAGAAAGAAATATATAACAATTTTAAAAAGGGAAAATAAATTAATGAAATAATTTTTACAATGAAAATGCATTGCATATCATTCTTATTTACTATGAAAATGCATTATAAATGGTTCTTTCTTTTAAAATGTTTTGAAAATCATTTTTATTATAAAACTGCATTAAAATGATTTTAATATAAATTAGTTTTTCTAGTTTTATAAGTAGTGGTATGTTGTCACAACAAAAATGGTCTGCTATTTCTCTTGGATGAGACTTAGAACACTTGTATTAGCTTAAAATTCCACCCTATATAATGTTGGCTTTCAGCTAGCGATCTTTTTTAAGTATTGATATTTCAGATGGAGAAGAGCTACATCTGGTTGTGATTTGTGAATCACAACACTCTTGATTTTCTTTCTCAACAAAACCCTCACAATTACAGAAAAACAAAGGGAGGCTAGTACCAATTCATGTGCGAGAGAACTTTCATGTAAAGTTGACAAACAAGTCATGGGTTAAAGTCGATTCTTTAGATGGAAAACTTTGATCGGGTCATGGAATTGAGTTCCAAAATATATTCCACTCTGATGTTCTTTTTGTCAACAGCTTTGAGAAGTCATTTTGTTTTAAGATTCCACTTTAAATAATGCCAAATCAGCTATTACTCAGTGAAGGGTTATGATGACATGTCTATGAGATGAAATCTGTAGAAGTTATCCTCCTGATGTTGTAAGAGCAATAAGGTACTCCCCATTGCATTGAGATTCCAATAAGCTGACAGGGGAACAGGCTATGGCTCCATGTAGTCACTGAGAGCGTAATACAGAATGGTGAACATTTATCTATTACCATATCCAGACTGAAACCAGTGGCCAATCAAGACTCCAGAAATGGAATCACCCAGATGCAGGAATGGGATATTCTGGAGTATCATATATACTGATTACTTTATACACCGAGGCAGTTATAATTGGTTAGCCGGACATTGTTACTGCTTGACACAATTCAACAAAGTCCATGAATAGGAAGTATAAATAAAGAATAAGGATGAGTGTTAGAGGAAATATATATAGATGGGACGTGAGTTAAGTATCTAATTCAATACTTATTCATCTGACTTGAAGACCTTCAAACGTACTGGAAATTTTCCTGACAATTGGGCCTCTTCTTTTTCTTCTTGATGCTGTTCACACTTTTCAGCTGATCCATTCTTCAGCTTTCATCAGATGTATAAATCCAGAAAAATAAAGAAAATAAAGAAGCCTACACCATGAAGCCTACTCCTTTGTTTTGTTGAGGAAAAGAAAAAGTAATTTTTACAGTAAAAATACATTGCAAATGATTTTTTTCTATAAGAATGCATTTGCAATTGACTTTTTCTATAAAGATACATTGACTATGAGTTTTACGATAAAAGTGCATGGCAAATAATTCTTATGAAAATACATTGCACTTTATTTAACTATTTTAAGAAAATTCTTCTCTCTAATGATTATATCATTGTAACATTATGCAACTTTTTCACTCCTTTGCATAGATATACAAATAACTACTTATCAGGTATGTATGAGACATTTTTCTTGACTGGAAATTCAGCCTTCACCATTTATATTCCCTGAACTGATGCCAATGTTTACCCTGATAATCATCCCATCGTCTGTCCAATCATCAGTTTCTCTACTGTAATTAATTATTTATGATCTACCATTTTATAGACATAAAATACTAACATTTATAGTCTATTATTGAAGCTTCTAACACAACCTTTTATGCTTTTAAAATTGTCAATCAGTTTATTGACTTTCTCATTTTAACAGATGAGATCTTGATTGTTTCATTCTAGACACTTGGCTTTTTTTTTTTTTGTTACATGTCTATTAAAGAGTAACACTCAAAGTATCAGATTAGTAAATGGAGTCAAAACAAAGATAGAACATACATTTATTCTCAAATAATTTGTGATTTCTTTCATATTTAAAAAAAAAGCAGCAGTTCCATTTTTAGTTGTATCAATTGTTTCTAAAATTTTCCTCTGAAAAGCATATACAACATATTTTGTTTTTAGAGCCAATCAACTTAGAATCAGAATTTTATGTAAAAGTTTTGAATATTATATACTCACTCATGTGCACACAGACATATCAAGTAAGGCAGAAGATAGAGGGCTGACAATATTGGTATTGAGTACATTATTACATTTACTCTACACACACACACAAACACAATGGTTCAAAAAGTTCTAAGCCTCACCCAGAAAGAAGAGCCATAGCTTAACATTTTTGACTGAGATCTTGTGGGGAGGAGCAAGCTGTATGGAAGATGGATCCCAAGAATAATGACACAAGATCATGAGTTAAAAAGGATTGAGATTTGTGATGTTAAAAAGCAATACTTGGGACCATTCACCAGTGTGCAAACAAATGATTAATATCTTTATTAGTGTTAGATAGGGATACTTTGACCCATTTAACTGTGTGCAATTAAATGAGCTTTAACAACTCATTTGAAAATAAAGTTACTATTCACTTACAAATCATAGACATCAAAATAGGATTTGGCATTAGATAGTCCCTAAGGGTTGATATGCCATAAAACCCCAACCAACCAACAAAAGTATGTCAGACAATAACTTTTCAGCTTGACAATGAAAAATCTTTTCCACACAACAAATATTCCTTTTCAACATAATATCCTTCATTCTCAGTTCCTTTAGTTCACTGTTGAATAATAAACAAATAAATTGGACATTTTCTGGAGGTGTAATGGTTTACAAGCTAGACTAGTAAACCTACATGAGTGAGTTTGAGTCTCATTGGGTGCTCTATACATATGGCCTTGTGCCACATCTAAGCAAAAAGCTTAGTAAATTATACAGTGAAATTTTCAGTGCAAAATTCAGCTAAGAATCATATTTCAGAGCTTATTGATTCACCAGTGTGTGTGTGTGTGGGGGGGAGACATGCACACACACACACACACACACACACACATATATCTAAATGGCAAAATCATCCAGAAGTATGGAAGTGTTGTGGGAAAGTTGTTTTATGTCCCACCACATTTGTATACTTCTGGAGGGTTTTCTCATTTTTTCATTTGATGAAATTTGATAAACTTGACAGGGGCTGTAGTCTTCCCCCCTGTCTACTGAGCCATTGCCCAGATGTTCCAATAACCCCTGCAGCCACCATTCATGCATATATTTTTATTTTTCCTTTTCTTTCTTTTCTGTATCTCCTTCTAATGATCCCTCCCTCCTTTGATTTTGATTTTTATTTATCTATTTTCTCCTATATTAAACTTTAAAAAAACAGTCAATCTGATGAAGTCTTTCTAAAATAAAGAGGAAATATTATTGCTAAATCTGTTGTCAGTGTTTTTGTTTATCCACTTTTCGACTTATTTTTCTCTTGTTAGATTTACCAAAATCTATCATTTCTCCTTATATATATATATATATATATATATATATAGAGAGAGAGAGAGAGAGACACACACACACAAAGAAAAAGCATCTATCTTGTATTAACTTTTATATAACAAAGTTTATTTGTCAAAAAGTTCATCAGCCCTTGTCAGGTGTATAACCCAAGAGAAAAAAAACAAACATGATCACTATTATACCATTTTCCTCAGGGCTAAGTATATCAAGTACCTAGGTGATTCTAAATTATTCTGTGAAAAAAAAGTTTCATTTTTTCTCTCTCTCAGGAATTTAGACTACTAACAAGAGCTGAAGAATGGATTAGTCAAAGAGTTGTATTCACACTATCAATAATAAAAAGAAGTTTATTTGTCAAAAAAATTTCTGATATATGGTGTAACTGTTAAGGAAACAAAAAGTCCTAATTGACTTATAGAAATTCATAGAGGCACCCATGGTGTAATGATTGTTGTTGTTTAGTGACCTGAATTCAAATCCTCGATGAGGCTGCTTTCATTTCATATTGAGCAAATACCCTTGATAAAGGTATGGATCAAACTATTCTTGCTCCAGCTATGGTTAACTAGAAGGGCAGACTGGGCTCTTTAACCTTGGTATGGCAACTGATTTTGGAGAAAGAAAACTCTGAATTCAAACTTCTCAAACTCCACCTTAGAAAAACTGATCTTGCGTCACATCCTGATCATAGTGGAGGGGTTGGGTAAGTACATATACAAATTTATAGATGAAGTATATATTAGTCAAAACATAAAAGAATAACAAAAATTAAAATACCAGTCTGTGATAAGATGGAATTAATATCAGATATTTCTAAAATCTTCCATATTTAAATGATGATATAAACATTAGAAAACCTCAGAAAGACAGGAGAAGAAATAAAATAAAAATGCTATGACATTTTCAAATTTTCCCTGGTGTACAGTGAAAAGAAATATGCAAGTTCAGACATGTCCAGGTCTAATAATCGTTACAAATGGACCCTGCTTTCCAATGCCCCCACCTGTCTGAACATGTTATGAAGAGTCATTGTTGTTGTCTTAAGGAAGCTCTCAAGTAGTTTGTAAGAACAAGATTGAATATGGACGTTAAAAGAAATGGAGAAACAACAACATGCTTTTATCAGTGTACTTGATAAACCTTTGAAACTTAAGGTTTTCATTGTTCTACAAAGAGTCTCCTCTTAAGCAATCGAAAGCCATTACCAATCCATCAATCTTTGAATAAGTATATACATAATGGCCCTATATTATTAGTACTGCTTGTATTAATTGCTAATCTGTGATAATTACTTTCTGGATTATTTACAATGTATTTCAGCAATAAAATTGTTATTCTGTTATCGATTGTAAAGTTATAAACAATCATCATTATCATGTCCAGCCATCAGCATGGATAAAACATATACATTTCATCAAAAAATATCAAGACTGAATATCAAAATTTTAAAACCAAAATGAACAGCAGAGTAAATTATTTAAGAAAGTGATGATATCTAAATATTTTGATAAGTCAGAGCAAATTGATTAAAAAAATATAATGAAACCAGTTTCAATAATTTTGAAAAATAATTTTTTGGTGAAAAACAGAATTGAAAAAATTTAGCACTAACCATTCTCATTAGACCTCAGAACAACATTTTCTTGTTTCCTAAAATCTAAATTCATTTCTTGTTAAGATTTGAGAATGAGGGGGGCATTGAAAGAAATAAGATGTTGAATCTTCATACCATATCAAAAAAAGGAAAATTTTGCTGAAATAAGTTTGTTAATGCCATTTTTAATATTTCATTCATGGTTCATTTTTGTCTAGCTTCATCTTAATAATTTTTAACACATCTCAAATAATATTACCTCTCTCCTGTAATGGATATTACATTTAATAGAAATGTATACACAAATGCACTGACTATTATGGAATAAAATAATTTATTTCATTATTCATTTCCTTCTAAGTAAATACTGTTTCAGTCTTAATACAGTTGTATAATAACCCAATTCTAACTGTAATGCTAGTCTTTCATCACTAACAATGTTTTTTTCCTAATTTTAAGTGTATTATATATGTCAATATAGATATAAAATGTTTTGTTTTGTGATAGCTAAGAAGAAATTCTTACACATCAATTATTAATTCTGAGTCATGTACACAAATTTTATATATATAAAGTTTGTGTGTATGATTAGTATTTGACAATGATATAATATCTCAGTATTCATAGATCCCTTGGAGAGAAAAACTAGTACATATCTCTGTAGTGGGGGCTGCCAAATGTGTCTGTCGACCAAATTAGGTCTAGATGACATATACAAGAATAGGAGTCAAAGGACCCTGAAGTTGTGAGTCTAATCAGGTGAAAATGGAGTGCTGCAAAAGAATTGCAAAGGAGATAGCGGGATTGAATTCTTTTCTGTTGCATCCAAATTGATGAGACCAGTGGGTTGGAGTGATTTCATCTCCTCTAGAAAGAGGTTCAAACAGGCATGACAGCAGTAAAAATAACTGAGATGGGTAGGACTAAGCTGGTAAATAGCATGGACAAAGTGGGGAAATATGCTGAGATAAAAAAAATCACATGGTCAGATTTCTGGTGAGCCAATTTTCAGTTTCATAAAATTCTTTGTCCAAACCATTAATGAAATTCAATTGAGCCCAGTGAATTTGGCTAGAAGCAAGACACTATCATGTCCACAGTGTATTGAAAGAAAATCAACATCTAAGTGACTTCTCCAGAGGATTGAGTGACAGGTTGGCACTATGACAGGGTACTCAAGGCAGTTGCAGAGACAGTCAATACAGCAATCCATGGGAGGTTTTTTTAATTTCAGTAAGGAAATTATTAATTTTCCCAAAGTCAGTGACCCCCCCACCGACCATCCAAACCCCCAATTTCACCCTCATAAATCAAGACTGTCTGTTCTCCTGTACTTTAGACTGGCAGTTGAAAGTGGATCTCAGGAAACAAATGAAATTTCCTGGCCATAATATAATTACTATGCTGTCCCCAGATGTGGTGAATTTTTTAGATTTCAGTAAAAAGTTAATCTTGTGGGAATTACCAATGCAATGAGAAGAGCAATTCAAGAAAGCATATGACAGAACACTTGCAAAATATCAAGATCTAGAGGTGCAATGCAGAGAGAAAATAAGACTGGAACATTTCCTGTTACCTTGTTAAAGTGATGTGCTGTGGATTTGCTAGAAGATCATTATGAAAAGCCTTGTCTAGTCTTTGTTTGACATGGGTAAAAAGAAAAAAAAGAGAAAACCAATTTAATAATAGGAACAGCAGAGATAGTTACATTGGCTATACTCCCTGCCTGCAGGGTTTTGAATATTCTGATTGCATCTTTTGCTGAGAGATAAGACCCTACAAAAAAAGGGAGTGTCCAGGGTAGGACACAAAATAATAAATGGTGGTGAGGTAACATTTTTGAAGCCCTAGGGAGTGTGGAGCCATTCTTTTGTTGCCATTACTACTAAAAAAAGTGAGGTGCTCATGGTGTAATGGTTATCATCATAGGAAATGAACCTGGCAACTCAAGTTTAAATTCTCAACAAAGCTGTTTATATTTCATATTGTGCTAATAACCATGGGATATATATGAATCCACTATTATCTCCTCACTTCCCACTATGAGTAAATAGTAGAGCAGACTGGGCTCTTTAACTTTGCGGTGGTAACTGGTCTCAGAGAGAGAAAAATCTGAATTCAAACCAGTTGTTATGCACTTATAAATTGACCTTGTGTCACATCCTGCATGTAGCAAAGGAGCTGGGTAGATATTTTCTTATCTGGAATGGAAGTTACTGTTAGGGTTCTATCTACGTATCAAAAAGTTTATATGAAAATTATTTGTATTGAAATCATATAAATGAATACAAATTATTACTTGTAAGAATGGTTACTTGAGGCTATAATTGTTTACAAAAACTTATTAGTTATTTAAAATTATATAATTGCTTCAAATTGTTGTCACCATATTGCTGTAAAATTATTAGCATTAGATAGGAATACTTTAAACCATTATTGCCCAGTTGGCTGGGGTGGTAGAATACACCAACTGGACCTCTGCAAAGGGGTAAGACCCCACCCTAATGAGTGTCCTCGATATGACACTAAAAAATCTGATGGCACCCCTTCATTGCCATTGCTCCCAGGTCCACTCTGGCCTGAAATGGTAGCACCTGATAGGGCCCTATCTATGGGTTAAATAGAACTAAACTGCATATTTATGCTAAACTGAATTGTTTGAATTAGAACTGTTTGACTAAACTGAATAGCTTGAAATAGAAATGTTTTTGACAACTAAACTGTGCACTCATGCTAAACGGAATTGTTTGAAATAGAACTATTTGCATAAAAATGGATTTGGCATTAAATAACCTGCAAAGGTTGATATGCCATAAAACCCAACCAACCAACCAACCAACTTTAAACCATTAAGTATTGATACTTGAAGTTATAATTGTTAACACAGAGTTTCAACGAACTAATAATAACCCTATCATTTCTTGCAAAAAAGACTAATTCCAATATTAAATAACCCAGCAAGAGTTGACATGTCATAAAACCAAAATATCTCTACCAAATTTCATTGACTTTTTATAAAGAAAGATAATGTATTGAATGTGGATGTTTTAAAGAAAAGTATTTTATTAATGTTTGGTGGGTTTAAAGGACTTTTATTGTTCTGTTTTATTTTATTAATTTTTCAGCTCTAACTCCAATGCAAATATTGCCTGATTTGATTGCATATAAGATGCTTCTTTTCTCCTAAAAAACATTTCAAATAATATCTACCAGGTCTTCTGCACAAAGCTGATGTATTTTCTTGACTAATGTTTACCTAGACACCCTAAACTATCTGGACTTGTACTAAATCCATAATCCTGTAATATAAATTGTAAATAATGGTCTCTTATATGCTGTATGTAATTTATTAAGCTTTGTTTAATCTGGCACATGAGCCTCTGATTGCTTATTGTATTTACTGATCACCCATTTAAGTACTGAGCAGGTTTAGTGCTGCTTAAATTTGGTAATCTAGCAGGAATTGCTTTGACTTGAAATCATGCAAACATTACTTCCTTAGTCTTTAATCGAGTACGTGTTTTGTTCAGTAACTAGATAATTTGATTTGTTGAGTTATACTGATAGTTTAGATATAGAAATGTAATCTACCATACAAGTGACCTGAAAAGTTAATAGAAACTTCATCCTGTATTTTATAATTGCTGCTGCTTATCTGAAAGTTAAATACTGAACTGAGGAGGAGCCCCTATGGGCTAGTGGCTAAAGTTCTATACTTTACTGTTAATTACTAAATGCACTTTTTGACTAAATACCCTTGGAAAAGCTATGAACCCTTTTATCTCTCCCAGCTATGGTTTAAATAGTATTATTGCTGTTCTACAAAGATGGCTTTGGGATTAAATGACCCATAAAGGTTGATATGCCATTAAGAAACCAAACTAAACCAAATGCTGAATCACATTGTTTGATGGTGACATCAGAAATACAAAGGAAATGTACAAAGCAATAAACTCACGGTTATTGGTCTATAAAAATGTAAAAACTATTACTACATAGGAGAAGTAAGTAACATACAGTCGCTGGATTGTGACTCAGTTTTTGATCAATTGGGTCTGATAGTATAAGACCTGAAAACCCAATGAGCCCTAGGTATATCACTTTAAGACTCACCCCAGCACATCTACAAGATATATTCTTTTAAACTGAGTCTATACATATCAATGGATATAAAGCCGCTTTACTTGAAGCATCGGTCTCCAATGACTTTTAGAATCTAACGAAATCCCAGATCCTATCTCTCTTCATACATGATATCTTTCACCCAACTTGAGTGCAGCTTTCTTACAAAACCCTATTCTATCTGGGTACCAGATTTCCCCTCTAGAAAGGAATGACCTATTATCTGTCACATGTGCCTCCGCAGATGTTTGATATATCCAGAACACAGTGAGTGGTGGGACTACCACAACACACTAACCTGCCACTGGACGCCTGTGCACATACAACTATTTGTTTTTTTGTTAAGGCTGAATCTAAAATATACTTAGCAAATTGAATAGGAAAATTGTTTACTGAGATTCAATAATTTTATTCAGGTCAGGTTTTAAATTATTGATCTCATATTAGAGATCTATATCAATTATAAGGTCAATAATTTAATTGATCGTTGGTAGCAAAATGCTACCATGAAAGTAAATATTTGCTTTGTAATTTGGCGTCTGATTGAGTCACATAACTTACCGTTAATTCTGGCGTTCAAGTCAACCTTTACAACTTGAAAAAAATCTCTTCAAAACTAGGTCAACTTATATAGCAGGGTTAAAATCAAACCTTTACTCCAGTGGAACAGCATTCCTAACAATCAATTTATACCACTTACCGAGACTCCAGCAGATTACAAGAAACATTTCCGACTTAAACTCGTATTTGGTGAACATATTTAACAAATTAACACAGACATTATGATATAAAATAATAAAATTGTAATACAAATTAAGTTTTATATTAACTGTATATCACCCACTGTTTGCAGCAGCTGATGCACTAACTGTAAACACTAACGAGGATATCACAGTAGCCAACGGTATTTTTTGGGTGTCTACCTATACAGCAGGTATAGATCTAACCCAGAATTTTGAACTAGAAATCTTGAGGTTGACTTATATGCTAGGTTGATTTGTATGCTGTATTTTACAGTTGTATGTCAACCACATAATAGTCACATTGCGTATTTGTTCAAATGAATCTAACAAAATTAGACATGTTGAATACTAGCTCACATGAGGATAATCAATAATCATTACAACACAAGAGCCTCCTATAATGAAAATATATAAACAGTGTTCATGACTTTGTAACAAACAAATTTAAAATTAAATATTTCTATCATTTTTTGATGTCATAGGTAAACTAGTATATACCAATCTTCACTTAGCCAGAAAGTCTGTTTTTCAACAATACAAAACAAATAAATTAAAATTTATTGAATATTTTTTTTTAATTTGGTGTTTAAGTCAATGATTTTATACATTTTATTTTAAAGTTTTTACCCTGATTTGTTGTTTTTTTATGTTTTTTAAATGGAAACTTACGGAACTTCCTTGTTAGATAAATTTTACTAGGTATGAAACAAAAGAAAAACTGAAAATACTTTTCGGCATATTGCAAAGAATTATATAAACATACAGTCCATATCTGTAATTTTGAGAAGATTCATTATCATGGCTAGCTTATCGGCTGGGGCTGTTGAATACATCGACTGCATCTCTGCAGAGGGGTAAGACCCCCCCGTCCCCAATGAGTGTCCTGGCTATGACATTAAACAGTCTGATGGTTCCAGTAATACTGAAGCTCTTCTGGTCCAGAGTTGTAGCATCTGATAGGGTCCTATCTGTAGGTCAAATAGAACTATTTGACATTTAAACTGTGTGCAAACAAATGACTTATGCTAAACTGAATTGCTTGAAATATAACTGTTTAATCATTTAACTGTATGTAAAAATATAACTCATGTTCAATTGAATTGTTAGTGATACATAGCAATACTTAGAACCATTTAACTTTGTTGACATGCTAAACTGAATTGCTTAAAATAGAACTGTTTAGTTATTTAACTATGTGTAAACAAATGACTGATGTTTAATTGAATTGTTAGTGTTAAATAGCAATACTTGAAAACATTTAACTGTGTGCAAACAAATAATTAATAGTAAATAGAATTATTCGTATTTGATAGTAATGTGAAACCATTTAACAGTGTGCAAAAAAATGAGCTCATGTCCTTTTAAAAAAATGCTATCGACCAAATGTGCTTAGAAATAATATATCTAATATATATGTATAAAAAAGGATTTGGCATTAAATAACCTACAATGGCTGATATGCCATAAAACCAAAGTAAATCCTTATCATTGCAAGGATTGTTCAAGTGATTACTCTACTTACTTTTGTTGCTTGTGTTAAAAATTCACCAATCTCCAAAAAATGACTGGGGCCAACTCTTAAGGTAATCTTTTTTTTTCTTTAATATTTTTTAAACTTTACTGAATTTTTAATTTTTTTTAGATATTTTTTAAAAACTTTACTGAATTTAATTTAGAATTTTTTTTCAAAAAGCTTTACTGAATTTAATTTTTTTTTCTTAAATATTCTTTAAAACCTTACTTGTACGATAATAATAGCACTTTCCGCCATTATCACCATGCAATGATGTGCCTGTATGTAGACAGTCAGACATCACAGCCCATGCAATGACATGCCCATATGTGGACAGTCAGACATCACAGCCCATGCAATGACATGCCCATATGTGAACAGTCAGACATCACAGCCCATGCAATGACATGCCCATATGTGGACAGTCAGACATCACAGCCCATGCAATGACATGCCCATATGTGGACAGTCAGACATCACAGCCCATGCAATGACATGCCCATATGTGGACAGTCAGATGCTCAATAAATAGTCCTCCTCCTCAAGTAGAGCAGTCTTCTCTGGGCAACTCTGTTTGCTACATAACTGAATACTTGCATGAACAATCTTCATAAATTCGACATGGCGCTGCAAACAGGATACATGACACCCTAGGATTGGGAATGCTTCTTCATTGAGGCAGGCATATCCACCGAGTCGGCAAAAACTCATGCAACAAAGTTTGCAGACAAGAAGCTGACAATTGAGAGCCTTCAGATGCTGGATCAATCTATGCTGAAGGAGTTAGGAGTCATATTAATGGGAGAAGCCCTGTGTATCCTTAAGCATGCTTAGGAAGCCACCACCCAGGTAACCCGTATTCAGGCACTGGCAGCTATCATTATTCTACATTACTGAATTTATTCATCTTTTTTCTTTTTTTTTAGATATTTTTTTAAAACCTTACTGAATTAAATTCACTTGCACTTCAGAAATGGGCTCTTTCTTCCATTAGATATTCTCATAAAAAATGTACGTTCAGTTTTATATTAGAGTGTTTGGAAAATAATGTCCTATTTTAGAATAAACTTTTATTCTGTAATCAATGAATTTAAACAGTGTTTTAATCAGTCAAAATATGATCCCTGATAATCAGTCAAAATATGATCCCTGATAATCAGTCAAAATATGATCCCTATGTATTTCTATCAATTATCAAAGTTATTTACATTTGTATAATAAAACTCTAAAGGTTTTGATGCAAATTAATCCTTAAATGCAGTTTCTACTTCTTCTTGGAATGGAATGATTTTTGGTGTTAAAAAAGTGTCTTGGTGCTTAAAAAAATGGAAGAGGATGGGTGAGAGAATATGGTGGATGTGGAAAAGTCACATTCCAATTCAGTGAGCTTCAACTGTGTCATCCAGTCAACATGTGGCTAGGCAGTGTCATCCAGTCAACATGTGGCTAGGCAGTGTCATCCAGTCAACATGTGGCTGAGCAGAGTCATCCAGTCAACATGTGGCTGAGCAGAGTCATCCAGTCAACATGTGGCTAGGCAGTGTCATCCAGTTAACATGTGGCTGAGCAGAGTCATCCAGTCAACATGTGGCTAGGCAGAGTCATCCAGTCAACATGTGGCTAGGCAGTGTCATCCAGTCAACATGTGGCTGAGTAGTGTCATGATCAAATCTTGAAAGAATTGATAAAAAAATTAACAAAGAGGACACTTTAAACATTAGGAATGTGGATTTTTTTCATACAACTCGTAATGAAATATGTTAGAAAAGAATTTAAAGAGTTTATACTAAAATCGGACAGTATTTTCTGAACAGCCAAATACTTTATGTGAAATAGTATGAGTTTATGCCGGTAATGAACATTCTTCAGAAGGAAATGAATATTTCCTAAAACTTCTATAATAAAACCTTCATTTATTTGCTAAATTCACATTTTCTCTCATCTTGTCATCATGAGCATATTAAGTTGTTTATCTCAGCATATACTCCCTTCAAATGAGAAGAGTTATGAACTCTCTATCACTAGGCCAACCCAGAACCAATCCATTACAAAGTAATTATATTTCATCCATACTAGCAACTTGATATTTTTTAAACTTCAATTCATTCATACTGTTTTCTCTTGTCGCTATCACATTTCAACCAATCCATACTGTGACCCTCTTCAGGTATAAAGTCAGTATGGGAGAGATCTATAGAGATTAGTCCTTATCTTTCCAATTGTTATTCAGACTATTGATTTAATTCTTTTTGCTGATCTTGTTATTACCACTATGTATCAGCCAATCCATTCTATAGCCTTCTTCAGTGATACAATCCATATGCAAAATACCTTGTGTAATTTTGAGATTAGTCCTTATTCTTCCAAGAATTGTCTAGATCATTCATATCATACTTTGTGGTTTCTACTGCTGTTAAAACATTTCAGCCAAACCATTCTATGGCCTTCCTTGGTTATAAAATCTGTATAGAATATACTTTTTGTAATACTGAACATAGATATTTTGTAAAAGCATCATTAAGAATGAGATGAATACTTCAAACAACTGCTGGAATAAAATAATTCTTTTGATTATAAACAAAAATTAGATACAAATATCTTCCAAACAGATTGTACCAATAAGGAAGCTCATAAAATGGATTTGCAGAAACATTGTAATATCAACATAAGCAATAAAAACAATGAGTCCAATTGTCCCAAGCATTGGGCTTGAAATATGACACAAGTCACAATTACAAAATGTATGGCATATAATTATTATTTAAAGGTTTTCTTTGTTTTCAATTTTCTGTTTCTGATCCAATAATTATATCCATAAATCCTTCTTTAGAACCAAATCAATTTAACTCATTTTAATTGTGTAATGCACTCACCCCACTCCTCTTTCTCTTACACTCAAAAAAATCCAGCTTGAGGATCTGTTTCAAGTCACGAGAACAGGCAACAAATTAAATTTCTTTTTTCTTTTACAATATCCTGTTGTTGTTGTTTTTTTTTTGTTCTTTTTTAATTCCTGCTCATTTTCATTCATATTATTTAATTCGTACTCATTCAGTTTAGGGCAAGGTTTTAACCTTTCACTTTTAAATGATTGCTATTTTTTTAAAATCAAAAATAACATCTGAAAAGGATACAAAAATGCCAAAAATCAAGCAGAATGTAACTGACATTTCTTAAACTTAGTTTAGTATGGCACAAGGTCATAGGGCGCGAAATAAAAAACCTAACTCTTAATCTGTTAAGTGGTAGATTTTAAGCTGGCTGTTTAGCATGTTTATCACTCTATTGTAAAGGTTTATATTCTTTTAATCACGTATTCATCTTTTTTATTTTTTTTTAGAAGCATTTTTATATCTCTATGCCTTTTCTTGATTATTATCTTTACCTTTGTTGTTTTTACTACACTTTCATCCAGTATATTTTCTGTTAAAGGTTGTTATTGATGTGCAAATTCACTAGTAATATAAATTTCCAGTAAACCTGCATACAGTATCACTCATAAATAAATACACCACTCTCCATAATTTATAAAAAGTTAGTTTTCTTTTAAACCAAAGACACTCGGGTTTTATTATTTCAAATAAAATATTATAAAATCAGAACTGATATTTTTAGATATTATTTATTACCAAACTCTACTCTATTGAAATTTTGAAACCAAATTTATATACAAGTAGCATTCTAAAAATATATATAACCCTTTGCAAAATACTTTATCATGTGTGTATTTTCAATTCAGACTTGATTTTTTTCTTGATTACAGTTTTAAGGCTTGTAGATTTTGGTAATGATAATTCCTAATAATATCCGATTTTATTGTATAATGTTTCCCTAGATTCGATTATATATAATGAAACATTATACTAAAAAAATGACATATGTTTTATTACCAAATGCTAGAACAATAAATTTGAATGTGGTACTTTAGGGCTTTATTTCATACAATATATATATATATATATATATATATATATAGTCATCCACAGACAGACTGTGTCATTGTATCACAACTCATCAGCATGACTTGACGCACAAGATGCTTCAAGCTGGAATCAAAACCCTGCTGACTTTTCTCCATTCAGAGCCATAGGCAACCTCAGCATCAGCAAAGTAATTATACATGTATATTATTTTCCTTTGTTTACATATACACTTAATGACAACTAGAGTGCTTAATTTATTAGAAGAGCTTTGCATTACGCAAGTGGCAACCAGTATTCCCTCACGAGAAAATTTTGATTGTATAGTGTTCTACTCAAAATGACTAAAATCCTGGTGGCTTTGGTTTGGGAGAAAATTAGATTTTTATAAAAAGAAAAAAACTGTAAAGAATTTACTTAGTTGTGATAGTATATGTTGCTTCATATGTAAATTATTTGTATGGTGCTGCCACCTGTGTGTTTTATCTCTAAAATAAATAGGCTAACATTATATTTTCACAGCTGTTATTATTGCTGTGATGATGATTTATTCTGTTGAGTGTCAAAGCCTTTTCTTTATTTCTACTGTTGGTTTACTGCTAGGAAATTACTTTTCTTTTAGTAATTCAATCAAAAAAGATTGGAAGGTGTTTTTTCCTCTTTTACTGTAAAAACAGTTATGTCATATGAAGTTGTTTGCATATGTGTCATTAGCAAGTTAATTAGAATGATAATAAAGAATAATGAGAATGATAGTAAAAATAATATAAATAACAATATAGTATTATTATTGAATTATCACACTTAGAGGATGTTCACCTTGATTTGTTATTTAGTAGTAAATAAACTAAAAACAGATAAGATGCAAAACATGTTTATTTATTAGCTGAACTTTTGGGCTTTATAAAATATTCCTTAAACAAATTAGTTTAAATTATTTAGATTATATAATCTTTTCCAAGCAATGAGGAAAATATTATGGAATAACCCAATATTGAGAAAAAAATATGAAATTTATTGACAAAAATATTAGAATTTAATACTTGGTTTTTATGATAGCCTTAACTTTTCAGACATCGATTTCACCAAAACAATATTTATCAAAGTGGTTCCAATTTTTTCCAATAGCAGTTCATAGATCTTTCTTAGTAAAAAGAGACTTCTCAAGGACCATTTTAAAAAATGTCCGCCTAGATTTAGATCCAAACTGTTTGCTGGCAATATCATTTTATATTCCTTTCCTGAAAAAAGCTTTAATCTCCTTTGCTCTGTGATGTCTTTATAAATGACTTCATCACAAAACCAATTTTCTATTGATGGAACCAGAAAATTATCAAGGATTTCAATGAACACATGTGCATTGATTTCTGAGGCAATGATGACCATTTTCCCTGGTTCTTTAAATGACATGCAATGTCATATCATGAATGACTTGGAAAATTTTCTTGTTTTCTTCAGACAGTTATGTTTCATTAGAATGCCATCAAACAAAAGTTCCAGCATTGTGTTTATCCTCTAAATGTGATAATACCAGAATTTTTGCTAGGAGTAGTACAACATCATTTAGTTAGTTTTCTAAAAAAATTATCTCATTAATTCAAATATATCTATGAAACATGAGTGTGTATGTGTATATATATATATATATATATATATATATGCACATCATTTTAAGATAGAGTAAGCTAAATAAAACTTAATCACTGTCATACTGCCATGCAAATGCTTTTACCACATGGGTCAACAGGTGAACTAATTCCTAGCACAGCATTTCTCCCCATGACAACTTCATGGAGTCAGGTGTCAACCAACCATTCTACTTACAACTTTGACTGAAATACTACAGCAATATAGGGATTCTAACTAATGATTGCTTTCTTTTTCCTTTTTCATTAATTCCATAAATTTAACACAATATAAAAAGCAAACTACACATACATCAAATTTCCATGACCAGATTTATTTTAATGCAGTTCAAGATGCTGGAGTGTAGTGACATTCAATTGATATCAACCCTTATTAACAAAGCCTTAAGATTTTCTATTGTTATTATTTGTTTGTTATGGCTCTTTGGGTATCTCTGATTTTTACTATCTTCTTATATCAGTCTTTCAAAAGAAAAAAAAGCATCTTTACACAAAACGTATATACTATTAATGAAATATCTATTGACAGATAAAATTCTAAGTAATTCATCTGATAGTTCCTAAAAATACCCTCTTAAATTTGTTTTCTTGCCATTATTTTTGAAATCATCCAATTTAATCTTTATTTATTTATTTATTTTTTTGCTATTTTCATTTGATTAGGCAATTTGTTCAAAGAATATCAGCAAGAAATTGGTTAATAGATTTAGTTCCTGAAATCTGTCTTGACAACAAATTTTCAGTTCAAGGAGAAATATCCAAAGATGTCTACTATAATTAAAAACTCCATTATTTTATAAGTTTCATAAGATCACCTTTTATTCTTCTTTCTAATAGTTAATCCAAATTTCTCTAATCTCTCCCTGTGGCTTTAATCTTTCCTTTTTTATTATTTTTGTCACTCTTTTTTGTATGTCCTCCAAACTCAATATTACTCTTCAATTTCCATGTCTCAACACTGGAGACCAGGCCAGATTGCAATATTACATGAAGTCTTATGATATTGTTTAAATTCTAAAAATTTTATTTCAAGTACTTTTAAGGTTGTTTTTGAATTGTGCACTTCAGCCTAGAAAAAAGTCAGTGTATGAAAAGAGAAATTACTTTTACCAAAAAATATTATTGTGATGTTTTAAATGAGTGAAACTTTTGCAAAACTTGTTCATTGTATGCATGATAGGAATATATCTCTTGTCATTTGTGACATTAAGAATAATGGTAGACATGTTCTCTGAGTATTCTCAAAACCTGTTACAGTTGCTTTTAATAGTGTTTAGAAGTCAGTTATTTGGTGTCACCCAGAGTCTTCAGGGAGGCATTTCTGTAGCGGAGTGGATAATGTGCTGGACAATGACATCATTGTAAGTGTTTGAATTCTAGTTACACTATTACCTTCACTTTTGGACAGATACCCTTAGAAAAGATAATAACACCCTTATCCCTTCAGCTATAGATTAAATACTACTACTACTATTCTTCTACAGAGATCACTTTGGCATTAAATAAGCCACAAAAGTTAATATGCCATTAAAGAAAGAAACCAAGCCAAATCAATCATCATTACATGAAAAAAAAATCTCAAGTTTCAATTCCCATTGTTTGTGTCTGTGTATGGATCTCCTTAAGAAGATCTTAAATTACTCTTAAGTTGATTATTTCTGCATGTTCTTCCTAACTTATTTAACATTTGTCAAAAGAGAATTTATCAAGACAAATCTTTTACTGCCAAGTTGTTTTGTACAGAATGCCCAAGGCAAAGTTGTAACAATCTAATTTATAAACTTCACTTTTTTGTGGGGATCTTTCTCAAACACCAAAGAACTGGTTCATTTTTCACAAAATTTTACATGAAGACTTAGACATTTTATTAGAAATCTTGTTTTTAAATGGTTTTAAACCATAGATTAAGAAGTGTTGTGAATAAAAAATTTTATTCAATTTGTCCCATAGTAATTGTTACATTTAGTATATTAAATTCATATACATAAAAGCTATTATGGGAAAGAAGTTGTATTTACTTTTAAAAATCTCTTAAAATTGCAATTACTAAAATACTGTATTTTTGTCCTAATTTTTTTTTATTTTTGTTATCTATTTAGTTCTGCTCCCTTATCTTCTGAAAGTGATGTCATCATACGTCTAGCAAAGGTGTGGAATGTTAAATTATTGTTCATGCGGAGGTCTGATCTGTCTGATTAGATAAAGTGAGATTTCTTCCAAGCTGTGGCTGTGTCAATACTACTATAGGGATGCACCAAATGATCACTAACAAAACACATTAAGAAAAGGATATATGGGAAGTACTTGCTGTTTTGAATGGTTCTTGGAAGCAATATCCCATAAAACAGCAGTTGAATGGCCACCTGCCTCCCCTCTCACAAACCATCCACGTAAGATGAACAAGACTTGTAGAGCACTGCTGGAGAAATAAGGATCCAGTCATAAGCAACAACCTATATAGGGATGTGCCTGTGTTGGCTGACCAGCAAAAAAATACATCAGTTCTGTGCTGACACTGAATGCAGTCTAGAAGACCTACCTGGAGCAATAGACGATTGGGATGGATGGCAAGAAAGAGGGAGGCTCAGATAACTCTGGGCTACCTGTATGACTCAATTTTCAATTTAAATAAAACTAATATTTATTATTCAAATTTTAATTTAAAAAAAATCAATATTAGAATTTTAACCAAAAAATTAAAATCACTGAGATATTGTGCAGTACTATTCAGTAGCAATAGAAAGGCTTTTTTGAATACTTTTGGTTTATTTATTCATCTTCTATGATTTATATTTTCTTTCATCACTTTGTCTCATGTAAATTATATAGTAAAATGTGGATTAGATTCAATAAGTTGTTATGTTAGGGACAGAATTAATTGGATAGTCAATAATAAGTATCTCAAAATCTTTGTGTTAGAACAATTCTAAATTCAGATTCAAAATCAGGATGTTTGATTTAGTCTTCTACTGACACCTTTACTCTTGTAGTAAAATCTCCAGAGGGTTAAGATCTCCACAGAAAAAGTGTCCCGTGTACGACACTAAATTGCATTATCCATTTATGGGTCAAATAGAACTGTCCAGTCATTTATTAAGGATTATTATTTGAAACCATGAAACTTTGGCAAATTATTTATATTGCATAGGAATACTTTACAAATAGAATTACTAATATTAAATAGCAATGTAAACCTACTCAATTTTATATCAAAATAATGTAGCTAACCATAAAAAAGTCAAGACAGGTTAGAAATATCACAACTCTTTTGGTTTAAATCATTTGTTGAATCCAGCAGTTTTAATCCTTCCCATTATTGTCTTTGTTGGGTGAAACTGAAATCTATCTATAAACAGTATAGTAGCGTATCAAGTCTTTGGCATTCAGAGTCGAGCCAAAGATCTTTGGTACAGGAGGTCTCTCAAATTGATGTGGATTCTAAAAGTGGCAGTGGTAGACTCTCTTGTTTGACTACTTGACTGACAGGTGAGTTGTCAAAAACTCCAGCATATAATAAATCCAGTGTTCAACCAATATAACTCAGTTATCTGTTCTTCTGCAATATCAGTTTTTCATACCTTGGTGGGCACAACTGTCTGGTGATGACTCTGATTCTCAAAATGCATAGACAAAGGAAAAGTACCAAAAATTATCCAACTAATATTTTTCTAGCAGATGAAGCACCTAAACATTTTTAATGCAAATAATTCTGCTTTTTCTGATGATTTCATAAATGACCCAGACAGCCTCTCTGCTTGCTAAAGTCATTTTTACCCTTTCTTTTTGTTTCTTAGTATTTTCTTTGTTGAGAAAGTATTGAGCAATTGAAATTTTAGACCTTCCTGGTCATTTTTTTTAATGCAAATAAATCTGTTCCTTTTCTGATAATCTTAGAAATATTCCAGACATTCTTTTTCACCTGAACCTGACTGTTTAAGTTATTTTATCTTTTAGGTTTCCAATGTTTTTTTTATTCAAATAATATTAAGAAATTAAGATTTTCTTAAGAGTACAACTCAACCCTTTTCACCTACCCGACTTGTCTTCAATTGACCAGCCCCCTCCATGCTTCAGAATCTCAGCAATACTTGAAACTATTTAACTGCATACAAACAAATGATTAACATTAAATAAAATTATTTGTGGTAGATTAGAATATTCAAAAATATTTAATTGTATGCAAACAAACGAGCTCTAACAACTCATTTAAAAATAAAGATTCCAACAAATTATTCCCTTAGAAATCATATATATATATATATATATATATATATATATATATAAAAACAAGATTTGGTATAAAATAACTTACAAAGAGTCAAAGTAAGCAAAAAATAACAAGAATACAAAAATTTTACTTACAGTGTTGAGTGATAATGCTATTTGCTTCCATGCATTTGAGGACTCTGTTTTAAGAGACTAGTATATCTTATAGAAATTTTCAAGGAATTCCTATGCAAGAATCTACAATTTTTTGGTGGTTTTCTTAATGACCTTTTTTGTTCTTCCCCTCTTTTTATTTAATTAAAAAAAAATAAGAAAAAAATATATATATAGGCACCCAAGGTGTAATGGTTACTGTCATAGGAAATAGGCAAGGCAATCCAAGTTCAAATCATGGACAAGGCTGTTTGCATTTCACATAGCGATAATACCCTTGGGAAAGGTATGAATCCAACTATTCTCCTTCTACGGCTATGGGTAAATAGTAGAGTAGACTGATCTAGCTAACCTTAATATGGCAACTGATCTAGGAGAAGGAAAACTCTACTTAAAAATTGACATTGTGTCCCATCCTGCTCATGTGGAGGAATTGGGTGTGTATATACACGTGTGTGTGTGTATATGTATATATATATATATATATATGCACACACATATGAGGTGTGTCTGAAATGTAACAGGAGTGGTGTTTAATTCAAATCCAAACTACATGGTTTCCCCTTCAAATTATTTTCCCTTGGGTTAAATGCTCTTTCCCATCTTTTTCTACCATGCTTCTATACTCTGCTAGAAGGATTCTTCTGATATGTCTGTCAGCTCCATCATTATGTCCCTCTTGATAGCTTTCATGCCTTCAAACCAAATCCACTTAATGATCTCCTTGAGCTTGGAGGAAAGAAAAAACAGATATGAACCAAGATTAGGTGAATAGGGAGGTTATTCCTGTACAGCAATATTCATCTTGGCCAGGAACTGCTGGATGCTCAGGATGTTGTGAGCAGGTGTATTATTGTGGTGAAGCAGCCATGGTTTGTCCTGCCACAGCTCTTGTCTCTTTTTGCACACTGAGCGAAGCATACACTGCAGAATCTCTTTGTAGACTTGCAGATTAATCATCTGGCCCCGTGGTAAGAACTCACTGTGGATGATGCCCCGCATATTGAAGAATGTGATCGACATGATTTTGACTTTTCACTTCCTTTCTTTGGCCTTGATAATGTTGGAGACTTTTGCTGACTGCTGTAGTGCTTGGTTTTCAGGTCATACTCAAAAGTCTATGTCTCATCATCAGTGATGACTCTACAAAACAAGTCTAGTTAATTTTGAAGATGGTTGATGTCCTGACCCACCTGCATGCAGTACTCCCTTTGATCATCATTCAACAATCTTGACTCTAATTTTGTGGAGATTTTCAGTGATAATCTTTCAAATATTTTTTATGTGCAGCTGACCTGCAATGATTCAAACAGTCAACTAAAAATCACTACTCACTGTGTGCCTTTCCCACACGATATTGACCTTAATCCTGCCGGTTAAAGGCTTCCTGCTCCAGGAGTCATCTTTTACCTCTTTCATGACTCTCTTTGAACATCATATGCCACTCAAAAACTCATGTGCATGACATGGTATTATTTCCAAACACAAGCTGAAACATTTCCTGCTTTATGAAGTTTTTCCTAATCAAATAAAAAATTTCAGGTTTATTCATTGCAAATTCATTCCTCAATGCCCATAGCTAAACAATCAGTAAACAAAAAAAAATGTAATGATTGCAGAAAGCTAAGATTAAAGTTGTATATTCTCAAGATATCTTCTTAGATGATAAGATATTTCAAATATCCTTCTTTTTCTCATAAAGCACACTCAGTCCCATTAGTTTTCAGACAAACATTTGCATATACATAAATATCAATATATACATATACATTCACAAACACATTTATATAGATATATATGTAAATATGCAAAATACATATATATTCACAGATATATGCATATGTATGTGTGTGTGTATATATATATATATATTCACACACTCACACAGAGATACATATATATATATATATACACACACATGCAAATCACAAATATATGTGTTCATATTTGTATATGTACATACACATATCTGTATGTGTGTATGTATATATATATATATATATATATATATATATAAACACATATTCATACTCACACACTTATACATAAATATGTGTATTTTAGACATACTTATGTATGTGTTTGTGTGTGTGTGTATATATATATATATATATATACACACACTCAGGCCCACACACACATATGTATATATACATACACATATATATTTATAATAAAAAGACTTGGCCCAACAAAATCCTATTTACCCATCCTACACATGGGAAAATAATAGAAAGAAATCAGAAAAAAAAACATAAAAACTTTAATTACATCACTGGTTGAAAATTTCTCTAGAACATCTGCATGGCTCACTTTTTCTGTTTTGGAAAATGTTTTCACAATAAAAAAACATGCTGTTCATTTTTATAACATTGCTCACTCAGCTTCTTTATATTAAACTGACTTAGCCAAAGGGTTATCAGGAATTTAAAAAAATCCAATTAACTATTGTATGAAGATGTTTTGTGTTGTGTAATATTCTTGACTGGCTTATTACCTCAGCTCCATCCTGAAGATTTTGGATGTTGAAAGAGAAATGTTCAGTTATCTACCCTTGTACAGACATTTTTGCCACCAGGATGCAAAACCTTGTTAATTTAGAAATTTATGATCTTATTTATTGAATGTCTAAAGTGGCTTTTCTACTAATGTTTTTCTATATCTGTAGGCTTTAAAGTCCACACTGTTGGATCATTTTTTTTTACATATTAAATGATTTACTTGAAGTCAATATAGAGTTCATACTTATTATTTTTATCAACACCATTTCCTCATTGTCATAGATTGGTGTCTAAAAGAACTACAGTAAAAAACAAAAATTGAGCTGAAAGAAAATACAAGTCAGAATTAATGATTGTCAATGTTTCATCTAAAATTAAAAATAAATAAGAGTGATATCCATGTTTAGCTGATATGCCTTTGAATAAAAAAAATATACTATATTTTGATTATAATTTTAAAAAAGTAGGTGCAATCGGATTTATCTAGATTGACTGCCCTTGAGCAGATATTTTGTCTCAAGGACTTTTCAACAAAAATAATATCTATAAAAAAAATTAGCAGTGGCTTACAACATAAGTTAATCTGTTCAGCAAAAATCTGGAATCTACCTTACCAATAACAAGAGGACAAAAAATGTCTCTGAAGATTCCGCACTCTGGCTTTCTACCTTTCTTAAAAAGAGAAACCAATACACCTCTCCAATCTAGAGGTACCTCTCTATCCCAGACATGTACTTATCAAAGTGGTTGTAGGTATACCAGTACTGGAACACAAGTCATTCACTGCCAGTACATGGTAAGTTTCTGGTTTCACATTATCATTACATATAATATGGAAATGAAAATACATAAAATCTTTCTGAATTTAATATTCAATATTCTTTTCACATGTTGTGATACAGTACAACAGGTAGAAATATATATTTGCAACTTGACTGTAAATGAAAGCTTTGCACAAACAGTCCATGCCATATTGAAAAAATATACTGCCACGATGCCACATGAAAAGCACTGGTTTACAGTATAAATTTTGTCTTTCCTTTATGTTGATGTAAGAAAAGACGACTGTAATTGGTGACTTAAAACAAAGAAAGGGTTTACCACATGCTAATAATTGCTAACAATTTGCAATTTTTATACCAAAACTGACAACCATACAAGGAATATTATGAGTAATAATTCTTTCTTTATGCATTAAAATTGAACTGTTCATGTTTTTAAGAATCTGCTGGCAAATTCCAAAATTCTTTATTATGTCTCATTTTATTCATGTACTTGTCTCTCTACAAGACATACCACTTCTCATTCATCATATCTGCTGGCGTTGTAGAATACACCAACTGAACTTCTGTAGAAGGGTAAGACTTTTCATCAACAAAAATGAGGCTATTTGTTGGCTGTGGGTGGCCACCTATAATGCTTAAGAACAGAATCCTAGTGGCTGAGCAGTCCTTGACCTGGCAACCAAAGTAATCAAGTGACCTATAACACTTCACTTTGGCCATTACTGGATTCGACTGGCAGTCAGAGAGGCTTGATCCAATCAATCAATTGGTCATGTCAAACTCTAGCATCTATATAATTGTTCTAATTGTATTTTTCAAATTGGTCTTGTGGCAAAGAACTACTAATATACTAATATATAAATGTACTATATACAACTACTCAGCTCTCTTTTATCTTACTGGTACTAGAAGGTGGTGACTGGGGCTCATTTACACTGAGAAAGCAATATTTGAAACCATTTAAACTGTATGCAAACAAATGATTGATATCAAATAGAATTATTAATGTAAAATAACTACATGAAACCATTTAACTGTTCAAACAAATGAGCTCTAAACCATTTAAGAATAAACTACAAACTATAGTTTACATTTTCACACAACACTGTAATTAAAACTTTTCAGTTCTTGTTATTCACCAAGCTTTGCTTAGTCATGCATGCTAAATGCAAACAGATTGATAAATAAAAGTATAATCTTTAAAAATTGCAATGGAACATTCAAAATACAATTATGATTATGGTTAAACATTTACAAATTAATCAAATTTTGGCATTAGATAACCCAAAATGAAACAAACCTTATTTATAAAGTTCTAACAACCCTTTTAGAGCCCAGTCAGCTGGAGCTATAGAATACACTGAGTGAATCTTTGTAGAGGAGTTAGACTGCCATCAACAAGTGTTCTAGATATGACATTAAACAATCTGATGGAGCTTTGGGGAATGTGGAACACTTCTTCATTACCTGAAAGGATTCTATTTATGGGTCAAATAAAACTGTTTGAAATTTAAACTGAGTGCAAACAAATGACTTATGCTAAATTGAATTGCTTGAAATAGATCTGTTTGATCATTTAACTGTGTGTAAACAAATGACTGATGTTTAATTGAGTTGTTAGTGATACATAGCAATAATTGGAACTATTTAACTTAGTTGACTTATACTAAATTGTTAGAAATAGAACAGTTTGATCATTTAACTGTGTGTAAATACAAAATGTGTTTACAAATCATTTATCTAATATATATATGTAACGGCTGGAGAAGCTAGACGGCAATTACACAAGAATGCTGCGAGCAATCTTGAACAAGTCCTGGCGGCAACACCCCACAAGACACCAACTGTACGGCCACCTGCCTCCTATCACAAAAACTATTCAAGTTAGATGAACCAGACATGCAGGACACTGCTGGAGAAGCAGGGACGAGCTCATAAGTGATGTACTCTTGTGGACCCCCACACATGGCTGTGCAAAAGCAGGACGACCAGCACGAACATACATTCAGCAGCTATGTGAAGATACGGGATGTTGTCCAGAAGACCTGCCTGAGGTGATGAATGATAGGGAAAAGTGGCGAGAGAGGGTCCGGGATATCCATGCTACCAGCACGACATGGTGATGATGATGATGATATATGTAAAAACAAGATTTGGCATTAAATTATCCCTAATGGTTGATATGCTATAAAACTAAAGCAATCCTTTTAACAATGCTGGCATGTTGATTCTTTTTAATCAAATACTCTTTATTCGATTTTTAATATCAAGGTTTCATTCATTCCTTTGCGATGAATTCTTCACTGACATATATGCCCTGTTGACAGGGCTCTGAATATGCTGCCTGTATCCTCTGAAGAAAGGTAAAAGTGCTTCCCCTCATGCATCTATTGGTGAGGCTCCAGATCTAGAGTCCTCGATAATATAGAGTATCCCTTCATTGCCGGGAGGAGTTACCTTGGTGTAGTGGGTTATGTGCTGGACTTGGACATCATTGAAAGTTTGAAGTTCTGTTATGTTATTTCATTCACTTTTGGACTAATTCCCTCAGGAAAGGTATGAATCTCCTTCATCCCCACTCACTATAGGTTTTTTTTACAATGATGGCTTGGGCATTAAATAACCAATGAAAGTTGATATGCTTATTAAACAAAGAAACCTACCATTATGGCCTTTACTCCAAGGTCCATTCTGAGTGGTTGTACCAGTTAGGTTTCCATCTGTAGAGCAAATTAATCTATTAGCAAATCATTTGTATTTGATAGAAATACCTGATATCATGTTGCTACATATTTGATAAGAATATCTGATATCATGCAACCAGGTATCCAATAGGAATATTGATATCATGTAACCATTTGCAAAAAATTTAAGAAACTATACAAAAGATGTAAATATGATCATACAATGAACATGTTTCCTTAACCTCTTAGCATGAAATAACTCCTGATGGTTTGATATGCAATTAAAATCAATCATTCATTTACTTACATATCTTTTACTATTGTACTAAACCTCACGACCTATAAATTTAATTAGTAATGCTTAATTAAATATGACTGATTACTTTTGTAAGCTGATTCTCTTTTTTTTTTTTTTTTTTGTTCTTTTGAAGTTTGGAAATTTAAATTGTGCATCATCAATTATTACTTCTATGTGCTTATTTTTTGCTGGTCAAAATCCCTTCTCTGTTTTCTCCCTTTTATTTACATTTAAACTTTCCTTTAAGTTCAATAAATAAGCATAGATTTATTAGTTCTACCTAATTGACCATCTCTTGAGGAAAGATAAATTCTTCTTAATAAATTCTTCTTTATAGATTTGAAAACAAAGTTTTTACACTTTTTTTTTGTTTGGATATAAATTATAAGTTTGTTTGGACAATTAAACTAATTCATTTTTGATCAGTTATGTAATTTTGCAAAGTTGTCATCATCTCCAGAACTTTTCTAGTTTACTGAACTCATTTTACTTGTTGCTTTTGTTGTTGCCACTATCAGGTATACAATACTGTCTGGCCTGAAAAGCCCAGAAAGTGAATGATAGCTTAGTTCCAAGAGGCCTTCCCACAGGGGGGGCAGCACCTGTTCTCTTGCCTACAAGGAGTAAAGGCTGGATTTATTGCCTGGTGCCTGAGGTGTCTCTGAGAGGGAATAACAATGGAATGTAAGCAGTTTTTAAAACCACCACATGGGAGGCTCTCTTCATACATAACACCTCACTTTAAAATACGACCTTTTGTGTCTCTTTTAGTTTGATGGGAAAAGCTAAAGAAATGAAAAATAAAATTAGGTATACAATTCTTGAGGAATTTACTCACTGTCATTTTAAGAAATCTTCATAATTCTAAGAGTTGTTCTGACAACCAAACTTGTTCATTTTCATTCTTTAGTTGTTACCACAGTATTTTGGCTGATCTATTTTGCAGCCTTCTTCAGATGTACAAAGATACCTTTTATAACTGTAAGAGTTGTTTTGGCAGTTAACCCCTTTCTGTTCATCCATCTTGTTTTATTTTTGTATTTGTTCTTACCTCAGTGTTTTGGTTGATTCATTTAACTGCATTCTCTATGTGAGTCATCAATAAAGAAAGAGACTATAGAATAAATTAGTTAAAACACTGTTAATCATCAAAACAGATTTCAAAAACTAAGTCTACAATCCAATTGGATGTTTTTGCTAATTTTGGGAACAAACTGCCAAATCTGATTAAAAATAGAAATAGTGTTGAAAATTTTAAGATTAAATTGAAGGATTTCAGAAAAAAAAGGATTGGGGAAAAAAATTTAAGGAGGCATTTTTGGTAACTATCTGATGGATTACTTTGCAGAATTTTATCTGCATATAGATATTGTATTATTCCTTGAAACTGTTTAAATGTGCGTAAAAAATTAATAACAATATTTTTAATCATTTGACTGTGTGCAAACAAATGAGCTCTAGCTCATTCAAAAAATAATGTTACTTACAAACTATTCACTTAAAAATCATATATAGGTATGTATAAACAGGATTTGGCATTAAATAACCATCAAGGGTTGATAAGCCATTAAACTAAATAACCAAACCAACCAAGGAGTAAAATAACATTGTTAGATAGAGCATGTTTTTCTACAACAAAAATTTTTTTTTAACATATTCATCACCATCGGCAATATATTTTCATTAGCGGTGAACAAAAGCTTACATGCTGCTCTTGTAAGAAATCTACACCAGTGGAAGCCATCCATTTTTTTCATGACTACATCATCAGGAAAATAACATCTATGTAGTCTTTCATTGGCCCAATTTATGTGAATGAGCTGATTGGGTATTCTTTATTTTTTAGACTGACATTTCAATTGAACAAAGCTTGTTTGTCACATCACTGAAACATCATACCCTAACTGGTATCAGATCCACTATTTGGTTGGTTAGTTGGATCAAACTTTGTAGGTTATTTTATACCAAACCCCGTTTATACATCTATATATTAAATATAGATGATTTTTAAAGAAATAGTTTGTTAGTAACATTACTTTTAAAGAGTAATGGCTTATTTGTTTGCACACTGTTAAATGGTTTGAAGTATTGGCTATGTAATACTAACAATTCAATTTAAATTCAGTCATTTGTTTGTACTCAAATGGTTTGAAGTAAATAATTAAATATTTCTATGTGATTGATAGATGGGACTTAACATATACTCTGAGTCATATCTGCTATTTGGTTTCTAAGTAATCCACAAGCACTGATAAATGTCACTGGATACAAAGTTAATCATGGGTAATTTATGAGAAAGTTTAATCTCTACTGACATACTACCAACATTTTTCTGTATTGTTCTACAACAACATAATGGAATTGGCTGGAGAATGGATTGGTCGAAACATTGTGATAACAATAAGAGCAAGATATAAAGATGATTGTATCAGTCTGACCAATAATTCTTGGAATAATCATGACATTTCATAAAATTACAGATTTAATTGAAGAATAATCTCTTTTTTTTGCATAGTTCTGTCTTCTGTGCTGCCATAGTGATTTTACCAGAGGCTAGAATCTGGCATACAATTATCCCCTACCACACTTTCTGTAATGTTTTCTACTTCCATTGAATGATATCTTTCCTTTGATATATTGTCTTTAATTTATATATATTGTAACAGGGAAAGAGGTCCTGGCCACTGGTACTCTAATCAAGTTACTTTTCCAAATTGGTCAATCTGCTTTGCATATAGCTATCACCAATGCTCACCATTGGAGCATTCCCAGACAGTAATTGCATAGAAAAGAGTAAGCATTCTATCATTTTGGAACCAATTCCTCTGAATAAGATTCAGTCTTTGGTGGTTTGAAACAAACCAATCTCTTAGCATAACTGTACAAGTATTGATTCATTCTGCCTTTAAAGAAATATTGACTTCACAAATGCTTCCTGAATATTGCCATCCTGGTTCTTGTAATGGATTGTGTTAAGTATAATGTGAACTTTCTTTCCTCCAAAGTAAATATCTTCTACCAACATATAAAATGCAATGGTTATAATTGGTCATGCAATCTGTTCTCACTCCAGAGTAATGAGAAATTTTATTATGACAATATGCAGTATTTTGAAATAACTAGGTCAGCAAGACTAGTTAATCTCTGTCTGTCTGTCTCTCTCTCTCTCTCTCTCTCTCTATATATATATATATATATATATATATATATATATATATCCTTGGTCTTCATTTCTTTTTTCTTCTTACTGTATACTTTCTTGTTCTAAATCTTATGTTCTTTCTCATTTTCACTTTTTTTCCTTTGAAATTGTTTTTCTCTTTTTACTTTCTTCTTCCCGTGCATTATCTATTTCTTCTATTTACTTGAGAGATTAACACTCTCAATTCACCTACACAACAGATGCCACACTCAAATCCATAGACAGGCAGATATACTAATCTATACATAAATGATTCCATAATTTATGATGGGAACTATGTTTGTCTCTTAGATTTATTGTCATGCATAAGGATTATGTGGTTGCTACTAATATCTAATGATAAAAACTTAAATCATTTTCATTATTTTAACAACACATATTTCTTTTAGATTTTCACTTTTTTTCAGTTTTATCTAGAATCTGAAATATGTTTAATAATTGCTATTCATTGATTTCCTCTGTAAAATTTTTAGTTAAAAAGAAATATTAAGGTTGTTTTTTTTTTTTGACCATTACTTCAAAATTCCTGGTAGAATTGAACTCTTTTATCCATCAGTTATTGTGACATGTCAGTGTTGAAACTTTTGTCAAGATATCTAGAAAAGATTAACACAAGGAAAGATGTAGTAATACCTGATGGATAATAATGTGGCATAAACAGAACTCTGTTTGTAGTATATAAAACCCATACACATATAAGAATTACCCATTCTATTTAAGAAAACTGTCAGCCCAGGGACTGAATTTATGTCCTCCTGGTAAGTAGATAGACTTAAATCAATACCTTCATCCACTACATTATTGTTCTGAATAAAAATCTCATAGTAATAACTTGTAGCCTTGAAAACTAATGTCATTTGTCAGCTTCCTCAACTCAATTAGAGCATATATTGTTTTTTTGTACTAATTAATTGATTAAATATCAAAATTTTGAGTCTTGAGATGAATTTTTCTTTTTTTAATTCTTTCAGTGATACATTTTCCAGTGTGCAAAAAAAAAAAGAAAAAGAAAGAAAGAAAAATAACTTTTAAACCTTTTAATCACCATCATATGTTATTATAATCAATATAAACATTATAAACTAGATTAGTTTTGATGTACATTTTCTTTTCTAAATAGAGGAATTATATTGTGAATTGAATTACCATGACCAGAAAATCCAGTGAACACTTGCACGTGACATATGGAAATGCTGGACAGCTGTTTCAACCTTATTAGGTCTCATCAGTAGCATATACCATGATCTCCCTCACTGGAGTTTAGTTTTATTTATTCAATAGCATACCGACTTCTTAGGGAGGGGGAGTTTCTATGGTGTCATGGCTAACATGCTATACAGTGACATTGTAGTAAGTGAGTTCAAACTAGTCGTGCTATTACATTCACTTTTTTACTAATTCCCTTAGGAAAGATTTGAACCCTCTTATCCTCTCCTAGTTATTGGTTAAATAGTACTTCCACAGTCCTTCTATGAGGATGGTTTTAGCATTAATTAACCCATGACAGTTGATATGCCAAACCAAACTCCTTATGGGTTGTTTAATGCAGACATTGACAACAATCATTTCGATATTTTCTATGTTGCATTGCATTTTCTTTTTGAATTGCACTTTTTTTATCGTCTATAATCATTTGTTAGAATTCCTATCCAATACTAATAATTTTTCAACAGATCTATTTGAAATGTAAATGGGACCCTAACAGGAACTACAGCTCTAGGTCAAAGTAAATCTGTGACAAATAGCATACTCATCTGGCATTCATCCCAGGTAGGTGAAGATTAATAACCTCTTAGTTTCAGGGAGCCTTTCCCCTAGGAAGCACTTGTTTCTTCACCTAAAAGGTTTAAGGGGTGGATTTATAGCCCGATACCTGACGCACTCATCAAGGAGACTGCTGAGAGAATCTAAGCAATTTTTAAACGACTTCACATAAGATTCTCTTCTTACACTGCACCTCACATTAAACCACCTTTGGTGTCCCATTTTGGTCTTGTATGGAGTCTAATAAACCTTGGAATAATGGCAATGTTGGGGTTCTCCACACTTCCCAGAACTGGAGTCTCACCACTCAATGCAGTTTAGTCAGGCATTATCAACTGCTGTTAAAACAATTACATTTTTTTTTAAATTTCTGTATAAAATCAGTAAATTTCTAGGCTTGTTCTTTTTTTCAAAATATCTTTTGAGTTTATCATCTGTGTACAAGTTTTCATGATCAAAATCAACTTTGTGGTAATTAATTTAATTCAATTTTCAGACCCAAAGATCATTTTTTTTCTTTTAAAAATTGTTTGGTACAATGTATTTTTACCTGTACAAGTTTTCATAGTAACCATCTAAATGAAAAATATAGCAAAAATAGTTGAAATTAGTGTCAAAATAATGAAAGGTATCTCTGTAGAATTTCCCAGTGAGTAGAAAATACAGACAAGCAGACTGAATGCAGAATGAATTTTGACTATTTGCGTGTTATACAATGCAGAGAAAGGGTTAATTAAATGCTCTGCTATGGTATTCGTTTCCATGTATGAATTTCTATATCATTTTCTGTTATTATTTTATTTATTATTATCCACAAATCAATGTGATTTTTCACCTTTTTATTTTTATTATTACAGACAGCCCTGTTCGACGAAAATCTAACTTCTTCCACCAAGTCTTAAAGCGAAGCAAATCAACCGGCACCAACTGCATTCTTCGGAATAGCTATGTCAATTTTGAAAATATCTATGGCGTGCGCATTGTGCACCGACGCACAAAGGAACAAAACAAAGGTGACGGCTTTTGCATTGGAATCGCAATTCTCATCTACGAACGGCAGAGCAACAACAAACTGCGGGAAAATAACTTGACCTTTGCCAATCCCTGTCTTGATATTTGCAAGCGATGGGTGGAGGAAATGGAACAGATACTCAGTGGTAATTATTGTTATATTTTTATTAGTTGTTTTTCCTTGTTAGTATTCATTATTATTAGTTCTTTATTATTATTATTAGTTCTTTGTTGTTGTTATTATTAGTTCTTCTTATTATTTTTTTATTATTTCTTTTTCTTCATTATTATTATTTGATTTTTCCCTCTTTTCTAATCCTGTTACCAAAGATTTCCCAAGTTGGAACTCAGTCATTATCCTACACCAGTAACCATCATTGAAGTAGGAATCTGTATTCTTAGAAATAAGCTATAAGAAATAATTTTGGATCATATTCCAAATATATCTAAACCAATGACCAATATCTATTTCTCTCCAATGAAAAAAATTGATTTCCTTTGCTTCTTTAAAAATGTTGTTGTATGACTGTTAAATGTTACCATGATGTTTCAACTAATCAATTTTACTACCTTCTTCAGGTGTACAATCTGCATAAAAGATAATTTTTATAATTCTGAGATTATTATCATTGCAACAATTGTTTGGTTTATTCATCTAAAATATATTGACTTTCAATTACTCTAATCATTACACAGCCAATATGAAAAGCATATAAAATTGTCCTAATGAGTAGAGTATTTGCCAATGGTCCAGGAGACCAGGGTTCAATTCCAGTAGCGCCCTCCCCTACACCTCAGTGTAGTAGCTATTGAAAAGGGAGCCTTTGGGTCACCCTCAACAAAGGTCACCAATTTTACTTTACTATACTTTGAAAATGCATAGCCAATGATTATTTTACTATGAATTATAAAAATCATTTCAGGTAATACTATAAAAATATATTGTAATTGATTTTTAGTATAAAAATCCATTGAAAATTATCAATGTGTGTCAATGAATATGCATTGCAGTTTGAATTGCAAATAGGTTTTATAAAGTGAAGTTGCTAGCCCAATACTCACCTGATTTTGAATTTAGTTGTACTTCTAGACTGGTTGTCAACCAAAGCAAGAGAATCTATTTTACCCATACCTGAGAGAAGAGATGGATACATGCCTTTCTTCAAGGAATTATAGCAAAGTGAACTCAAATTATCTCAGCTGAGATTTAAACATGCCAGTTCCATTTTATATATCCTTAAACATTTGGCCACTTGTACTCATTGTGTAATGTGAATAATTTTGCAATTGAAAACCAAAATGAATGGCTGCCTAGTCAGCAGGACTATTTTGACTACATCCTTCTACAGAGCTTAAGACCCTCCTAAAAAGGGTGTCCTGGATATGATCCTAAACTCCATCTAGTGGTGAGGCTTCAATTATGGGGAGTGTCAAGTACCCTTTATTGTTATTACTTCCAAGTCCACTGACCTATAGTAGTAATATTTGTTTGGGTCCCTTTTATGATTCAAGTGAATCTTTTACAAAATTATCAGTATTGTCTTGGTATACGTGAAACCATATAACTGTGAGCAAACAAATGAATATTATTAAATAGAATTATTAGTGTTAGATTGGAAGACTCAAAATCATTTAACTTGCATGCAAATTATTTGCATTAAGAATAGTTACCTGAAGTTACAATTGTTTACAAAGGATTATTAAGTGTATAAATTATCAGTTGCCTTGTTAAGAGGGTTTAGAAACTACCAACTGCATCATCTGAAGAGAGGTAAGATCCCACCTCCCCAAAAGAGGGCATCATGAGTAAACTGCATCAGTAATAAGGCTGCAGTTCTTCAAAATCACCCCTTCATTATCATAACTCCCAGGTACACTAGGACCTGGCATAATACCTGTTAGGATTCCATCTATGAGTCAAATGGATCTGTTTGAAAATTATTTGTATTTGATAGGAATACTTGATATCATAACTGTGCAAATTATTTGTAAGAGGAATTGTTACTTAGAGCAATAATAGTTTGTTTAGAGGTATAACTATAAATAGCTTGAAACCATATAATTACTTACAAATTATTGGTGTTAGGAATACTTGAAACCATATAACTGTGTGAAAACAAATGATTATTTTCAAATTGGAATAGTTACTTTAACCATAAAATTGTGTATAAAAAAGCAAAGTTGGCAACTGTAGTCAAGTGTGACTCAAAGGCTCCCTTTTCAATAGCTACTACACTGAAGTATAGGGGAGAGCGCAACTCCTTTCCCTGGATTGCTTCACTTACCCTTGATACTTACCTTATAATACTGAGTGTTAAGCAAGGAGGAATCAAGTACCATTTTTTTGAGTCTTTGGTATGACTCAACCTGGAATTGAACTTTGGTCTCCTAGGCTATTAGTGCACACTCAACCCACTAGACCAAAACAGGAATACTTGAAATTATACAACTGTATGCAAAGAAATGATTATAAACAAATTTGAAAAAAATGTAATTTAAAAAAAAAAGTCAAACATTAAAAATGAATCAAATTTTGGCATTAGATAACCCATGAGGAACTGATATGCCATTAAACAAAAACATACCAGGATGAATGGGATTAGAAACAGATTGTAAATAATTTTACAATCAAGATGTCTCTAAATTAAATTACGATGGAAGTTAATTGCTAATAATTTTATTACAGAAAAGCATTAAAATATATATATAGTATATATTAAATATCTATTACAAATAAAGAAAATATAAAGAATTGGATTATTATGTAAACAATATACACATGTTGAGTCTACATCATCTACTGTTAATTCAGTCATGTTGGTTTTCGAAAATTCTCAGTGATCATCAGATTGAATTATATAGAATTATCAAAGTAGAATTATTAGTTTACATGATTTTATATATATATATATATATATATATATATATATATATATATATATATATATATATAAGGGAGAGATAGAGAGAGAAATGATTTGAATACAAAAATACATTTAATTACTAAACAGACAGATAGCATGCTGAAAAATAATTGATTTAGATGTTTACAGTACACACATACAAAATTAAAATAAGAACAAAAGTAAAACTAATTTACCAATCAGTAATGAGATATTGGTCTTGAGAAACATGTTTAACCTCCTAATACATGCAAGGTCTCCACTCATAGAATAGTTCAAGAATAAGCAAAATTAATCTTCTTTTTATGGGTCCTTTATATAGACAAGGTGCAAAGAAAGTAACAATCAATGTTTGGTGTCAATATTTGTCAGTAACTAACAAATTTTGTGCTTCTTTTCTTATTTTATTTTACTTTGTATTTGGCTTTTACAAAATCCAATTAAATGAAACTTGGTGAAAAGAGAGCTCTGTATAAGATTTACAATCCGTGCAAGTGTCAATGTTCAATTGAAATGGAAAAGATATAATTCTTAAGTTTGTTTGAACAGGGTCAAAATCAGATTAGTGTCCCCAACAGATGCATTGTTAATTATTTAAATTTATAAATGTAATTTTACTGAAAAATAAAGCTATTATGTCAATTTAGGTATTCATGGTGTAATGGTTACTGTCTTAGGAAATAGATATGGCAACAAGAGTTCAAATCCTGGTCAAGGCTGTTTGCATTTCATATAGCGTTAGTACTCCTGGGAATGGTATGAATTCAACTATTCTCAAGTAGTAGAGCAGATGGGCTCTTTAACCTTGGTGTGGCAACCAGTCTATGAGAAGAAAAACTCTGAATTAAAACCTGTTAAATGTAAAATTGTTTAAAATTGACCATGTGTCACATCTTGCTTGTGCAGAGGGATTGATATATATATATATATACATATATATATATATATATATTAGCAGAAGTGACACAGAAAAAACCTTCATTAGATGTTAACTCTGGAGTCATGCATGGTTTTGGGGGATGAAATATCATTACCTCTAACTCAGGGCTCCCCAGCAGTACCTTACAATACCACCAGGCTTTAGTTGGTCTTATGATATTCAAGAATATCAGATTAATGCAGATGCAGCATCTTGAAGTCTCTTGATATATTTCCATTTTTCTGCTAATGACAAGCTGAGTTTAATTAAATATGTAGAGGTTGAATTAGCAATAAAATATCAGTATCCAACTTCAATTGGAAATATATTGGTAGTCCAGTAATTCTTTTACACATTGCTTTCACAGATCTTCATTCTTTTCCATATAATACACACACACACACACACACACACACACACACACACGAGGGGCATACGTTAAGTTTCCAGACTTTTTTCGTATGGGCACTTTTATTGATAGTACACACATGAAACTCTAGTCTACTTCAAAGTAATATCCTCTGGCTGTTATGTACTTGTTGTAATTTTCTAACAACTTCTGGAAGGCCCCATGGAAGTCCTCTTGTGTGAGTGTGTCAATGACCTTCATCACAGCCTCTTTCATCTGCTCAATTGTCTCATAATGACAGCCTCTGAGCTTAGGGAAAAACCAAAAGTCACAGGGAGCAAGGTCTGGACTATAGGGAGGGTGGGAAACTGTCTTGATGTCCATCTTGGTCAAATAGTCTGTGACAAGGATGGAGTTGGGGACTGGTACATTGTCCTGGTGGAAATGCCACTGACCCGATTTGAAGAGTGCTGGCCTCTTCCAACAGAATCTCTTGCTGAACTCCCTTTATAACCTCAACATAGTAACCCTAACTCTTTGGAAATCAACTCTGGCATATTGACTTCCTTACTCGTCCCACACCTCTCATCATCCCTCACAGACTCCCTGCCTTCCTTGAATCCCTTATGCCACTCAAAAACTGAAGCTCAATTCATGCAAGATGGTTGAAAAGCAGTCTGAAGCATTCCATATGTTTCTATGGCATTTTTTTCCAAGTTTAAAACAGAATTTTATTGCATATTGTTCTTCTAAAGTGTCAGATTGCATTTTTGAAATTCACTAGCTGTGACAATCAGGCTTTAGTAGGGTGTATTCTAATTCCTGTTGTAGCTGTTCATTTGAACCTGAAATCATAAAAATTGGTCAGTCATCTCATAAGATGTAT